>JAUEKR010033201.1:0-10915 GCA_031762895.1 Corambe burchi
GTGTTTTAAAAATTTCAAATGATGGTGATTCTCTAATACTCAGAGGCAGATCATTCCAAGCAACTGCTGCGAAGTGTTAATATTAAACTTTATAGAGAGTTTTACGTGCTTTGATGTAGACATAATATTATGATTTCTTTAAGGGACTAAGCTTTATTCATTTCTGCATTGTTTTGCACTTTTTTGATAAAATTTGCTTTATTAGCATAAAATATCTCTTTATTGTTTACTGTTAATGTTTATACCAACAATGTACTAGATATTAATATAATCGTTGGTTTACAATAATAAATATCTCATTATTCCTATAAATTTTCCACCTATTTTGTGGTTTTCTGCAGTTCAGCATTTTTGTCTACCTTGGAGCACTACAAAAACTATCATTTCTAAACTTACTTACATATTATATCTACCAAAGTTGGTATGGGTACTGAGAAATGAATATCAGAGGTTGTTAATGAGTTAATCTATAGTACTGCGACATTAGTTTTGTCTTAATAAATCATTTTATTGACTGCTTATTGTTCATTATATCCAACTTCGGGGATTGTTTCCATCTCACACTCGATATTTACGTCTTAATTATATTGATATAATTTGAGTATCATGGAATTATTCGTGTAAGAACGCTTTTATCTTCTGAGCATTCAAACTCAACTCTTCAACATGCTACGTTGATTGGTGTCGATTTTTAATCAGAAGTATGAATGCTTTCGAGTATTGTTTATTGGAAATGTAAAGCATTTCGACTATTTTGGCTGCCGGCTGCATAATATTTTAAGTAATCTTAGTGTTAGATCGTCCACTATGTCGAGACCTATAACTGATCTTCCTGTAGAAAAAAAAATACCGAAGTTGCTTATAATTGGAGTAGAATGAAAATGGGACAGATAGTCAGTTAGCATCATCGACCAAATGTACTCTCTAGACCAAGTTCTACAATAAGGCGAGAGCTAAGGTACTGAAGATTCTTATGGGTGTTTTTAAGTGGAATAGGCATAGGCTTACGAGTACCGTGGTTTAAGCACAGGCTGCTACGCTAGCATAACCCGATAGAGCCATATCCTTTAGTGGAACAATTCGTCCTAGCTTAGAGCTGGGTCTAGAGAGAATAGCAGGTCAATGGGTAGCATATTTATATCAAGACACTACACCAAACAAGTAAAGATATACTGGGGGAAAAAGATAAAAATAGTCAACACCCCTGACGATAAAATGGTTAAGAAGAGAAAAATCACAATCATGCAGGGCATGCGGTTGCCTGGTTTATGTGCAATTCTGAATAACTGCGTAGATTACTGCATTCAAGCGAAAAAATAACCATAAGCATAATATCAAAAGTATCCACCAAATACACTCACAAAAGAAACAACAAATTGGCACCAATAAAATCGAAATACCCACCCGACGACACACAATAACACCGGAGGACACACACAGAAACACAAAACACATTTTAAAAGACCGCATAACGAATTTGCGAAATCATATGCTAGTGTCACACGAAAACCGTAAATTGACTCTAAATAGTATATAAATTACAGAATAAATTTACATTTACACATCTTTTTAAAATATAATAAAATATTACTAATTGACTATGACGGAGTGTTACTTACCATCACGCAGAATTGTTCAGTTTTTCCGTCATCATCGCCTGGTTCATTCTCACCCCAGTTTTGGTAGTTGAGCGCTGATTCATCCGTCCACAAAAACATTCCTGATGAAAGAAACATATCAACTGTTACTACAACATGCTTCATGCATTTAATAAAGTTTTCTGATTGCAACATTGCCCGATGGAAAGCGGCGGCTTATTTATCTCAGTTGTTAGTGGTATTGAGCTGCTGTGGCTGCTATGGCAAAACTTCCGGGTTCGATTCCTACACTGGCTGCTGCGTTGTTGTTTTTTTTTCTTCGGGCAAGAACATTTTGCACCTATTGCCTGATTGAACTCTGGTGAAGCAGAATACAAGGCAATTAAGTCAGCTATCTTGTCCGAAAACGAGTTGTAAAAAGCCTATCAGGAAATACCTTGTCAGTGTTAAATATCTGCCTTTGGCTGGGGGAATAAACCTGATGTAAAGCGCCTTAAGACTTCCTTGATAAGTATGCTATATAAATAAAACCTTTAATTTTTTATTACTCCTCACAGATCCCTAATCTTTTAACTACAAGATATTCTCACGTTATTGATAATGACTATAACAATTACAATTGCTATGACAGTACCTAATGTTTGAAAATGAAATAATATTAATACATTGAAACGATCTTAAAAATGCATCAAACATTTTGCTTTAACGGCAATCGACCATTAAGTTATTACAAGCTTACTAACTTGACTAATATTACGACACGAGTGTGAAGAGCCGAACACTCCAATATTTCCAATGTGAGATTCGTCATAACATTCAGTTGATGTTGATAACACACTTTAAAAAAATAAGCACCTCTATCCCTTTTTGTTAAGATTCAGTGTAGCAACTTTTCTTTGAATGCAGAGTACGGCCAAGTTTGCACCGTGATTACCCTGTGGTAAATACCACTGATGTCCTTCGAGCGACCCAGATGCCAAGTGGCAAAACTGAGCCTTCGGGTCAAACGCAAGCCTTCGGGCATATTGCAAAAATCCTTTAGTGGATGAACTCATGCGTTTTGAGTGGGTAGAGGGCGGCGTGTATCCATTAATCATTGGCGGAATATTGCACATAAATCCCTCAATTAGGCACCGAGGACCCCAGAAAAAAAAAGAAAAACGAAAACCAAAAAAAAAAAAAAAGGAATAAGCCACCGACGGGATATAAAAATCAAAGGATGTGTGAGATCTCAACTAACTAAACTAGACAGTAGACAAACACGTCCATTGTAAATGTGTTTGACTATTTTCGTGTTCAATTAATAGATATCTCAATCGATGGTGATGGGTTTGTCAAGAGATGTCATTTTCAGGTTATTGTCTGATTATAACTTAAATTTTCTACTTTATATTTTTATTTGAATTTATGAAGTCTTCTTTGATATTCTCTAAACAAAAAGAAGTTAATATGAAACATACTGCCGAATATACGATAGCCTAGAGCAATAAAAGAATTATGATGGTATCCAAAGGTGCCGTTCATCATTCATAGTTTTTTTCTCTATCAATAAAAGATAGTTCTTATTAGCGCACGTATCACCAAAGTCTCAAGGCGCTTTTCATCTCGTTTACTTCCACAGCCAACAACAAACATTCAACACTGACGAAACATTCACCTTTTAGGCTTGTTACAATTGTTATTCGGACAAGACAGCTGACTTAACTGCCAGGTACTCTATTTCACCAGAGTTCAGTGAGGCAATCGACGCAAATTTTCTTACCCATGGAAAAACTGCGGTAGCGAGTGGGAATTGAAACTGGTAACATTGCTGTAGCACCCTCAGCATTTCAACGCCTCTAATAACTGAGCTAACCGCGCCGCCAAATGATACTAATGATACAAAATATGAAAACAAATTGGTGCAATCGAAAACTTGTGTTCGCAAGTATTTCTATGATTTATTGCTCATAACACACGTTAAATGATGTTGTAATTAGCACTTTATTGTATTGAATATCTATGTACAAGGCTGTCTTGGTTCTAGCTTTAGGAAAAAAACAAACTATATTATGGTCTCGGCCTATCTAGGGCTATTCAAAATATATTGGTCTGTTATGTGATCATGATTTTATATTTCAGTTGTATTTATCGTTTTTAAGTACACTTTAGATTAAATAATGATTGCTTGATTATATTAATAAAATATTGTATCCCATTACATTCACATTTAAGCAAATATATCCTAAATATAAGAAAGCATGATCAGCAACCTAGCCTTATCATAGGCTAAGTTTACACTTCCCCTGTAAATCTAGATGCAAGACAACCTTGTAAGCCGACACTGACCTTATTAAAATTTTATATTGACTCCCATTTCTTCACCTCAGGGTATAATCGTTACTTCCGGAATTATATAAGATAGAACCATTTTTGTACTGAATAACGTATGCTTTAATAATATGTTCTATCCATTTCAGTGCTAAAATCTTATTCTAAATAGAATAAATCAAGAATACGTATATTCGATGTTTTCCTTTCTATAGTAACACTCCAAAACATAAACGATGCATTTTCATTTTTTAAAATGAGTATTGGTGAACACATAATATAACAATTTGATCCTGAGGCGGTGACTATATTCAATCATTAACTACTGCTGATTATTGCGTTGGGTTGTCGATATGCGCCAAAATTGACCCAACTCATCCGAATTCAGCGTTGTACCCACATTAGTATTGCCTTTACCATTTGACCTGCCTAGCATGGTTGAACCTGGAGGAGCATAATATAAGCTCCAGCAGGTATAATATAGCCCTCCGGATCAGTCAAGGAATACGATCTACTACAACATGCCAAGAAAGTGAACATATAGTGGAATGTGTTACCTTCCGAGTTTTTGGTGAGTCCAATCCAGGCATCTGCCTTTTCTTCCTTGAGCCACTTAGTGATAAAGTCGAATTCGCTCTTGCTATGGACACTGACAAGATTTCCACCCTGGAGAGTGCAATCGTACTCGGCGCCAGGGGATGTTTGTGGTACTGCTGTGATCAGCCTGAGGCAGCGCTCTCCTACTTTGGTCCAGCCATTTAAACATTCAAGATTTTTGGGTGTTGTCGTATCGGGTATAGCTGGAATCACGCAAGATAAGAGAGAATGAAAGGAAAAGAAAGAATTAACGATGGATAATATGTTTGAGAAATGAAATAAAAATGAGTTAAAACCATGAATTATCATTTGCTTCAACATTAATCGTATGCATAATACCTGAATTTGATATAATATTAAATCGTCGATATGCATTATATTTATAACTTTTTCTTTCAGTCATGTGACTAGTGAATCACGTGATGTGTACATGATCTAATCCGTGTTACTTTACTTTGAATTGTTGGGATAGTCAGGATACACTGCACTCTTTTTATTGATCTTTTTGATCAATTTATGGATGTGAGTCACTTTACACTATGCATATAACATAACATCACAGAATCGAATCTATTCTTGAAAGCATTGACGCTATACATGCTATGTGTTATATATTATATAGTCAACTCTGCTTATAACGATGTCGTAGAGGGTACAGAAAAGTGATCGCTAGGTCCAAAGTTTCCTACAACATGTTTTCATTGTTATACAAAAATAAATAATTGTTATACACTCTTGTGTCGGATCATCCTGTTGACGCAATGCAAGTCCTTGAGTACCTCGATGCCCCTGAATATGATGCTAGCGTAGATTCAATCTGAGGGATACAGGTCAGACTAAGAATGATCCAAACCCGACGTCCAGACAAGGTTTTTTCCTTCTCCTGGACCCACATCTCCACTCATGAAATGACAAAGAATAACAGGAAACGACATACTGGCTCGGTCGTAGTGCAGGACTGTTAGGCGTCCGCTGACATGATAAATGAACTAAACTCCAACCTCGAACCAAACATAAATTCCATCGAAAATCTTACCAGCGGAGCAAAAATCAAGATACTTTCTCTTAATATTGAAGGTATATCAATGGCAAAATGTGAATGTTTATCAAATCTCCTTCAAAAACATGACATTGATGTAGTTCTCCTTCAAGAGACCCTTGACTAATAATGCTTCCCATCAAGGTATACATTAGCAGACTACTCAGCTATTAACAGACTGGATCATGATAAATATGGCATCATTGTCTACTCAAGAGCAGCTGATCAAGTGAAAGATCTTGGAAGTCAAGCCGATAATAATGGAACTCAAAAACTATCTATCAAGTTTGGTGATACAGAAATAACAAACATACTTAAACCATCAGGTCAAGACTGGCTCTCTCCTCCTAAAGAAAACATACAGCAACCTTACATTATCATGGGAGATTTCAATAGTCATCACAGTGATTGGGGATATGCCAAAAACGACATTCCTGGTGTTAAGGTCAGTGAATGGGCCAATCAATCTGAACTTGCGCTTATTTACTATAGAGGTACTTTTAAATTAACAAGGTAGAAAAAGACTATAATCCAGACTTGGTGTGTGTATCAAAAGATAGAAAAGGAAATCCAATCCCAGCAATTAGAGAAGTCTTGGATGATTTTCCAAACAGTCAGAATCGTCCCACGGTAATAACAGCAGGCATCCAAATCCCGATGATAAACACACTACTCTAACCAAGATGGAATTTAGGAAGGCAAACTGGGAGCCTTTTACTGCTGATATTGACAAGACATGTCGAAAAATTGAGTTAATTTCGGAAAATATAAACCGATTTGGTAAACTGATTCTCAGCTCCTCAAAGAGACATATCCCAGAATGTTCAAGGAAACATTATATCCCATGCTGGACCGAACGCAGTAAAGAGCTGCTTAATAAATACGAAGATACACTTGATGAAACAATAGCCGAAGAACTTCTACAATCACTGCACGAAAACAGAAAAGAAAGATGGATATAAGTGGTGGAAAATATGGATCTGAAGCACTTGACTGAGTCGTCATGCTTGGAAAATATTAAAGAAACTCAACCCAGAACCATACCAAGCAAAAACAGCACCTACCATAGACCCAAAGAAATTGCCAAAGAAATTAAAGACCGAGGAAAGCACATACCAAACCACAAATTTGAAAGGGGCATTAGAAAAGAATGTCAGAGGGTATTACAGGCTAAACCAAAGGAAGGATTGCTTCTATCTACTCGTGAAAAAATGAAGTAGAAGAAGGCTTAAAGAAAATGAAAAATGGAAAAGCCGCTGGTATTACGGTATTTACCCTGATATGATCACTCATCTTGGCCCCTCTAAAAAGAATCTTAATGGATGCCCCAACAACTGCAAGACTCAAATCACGACGGCCATTTTATAGATCACAAATCGATAATTTTAGCATCACTGACACCTGGAGGAAAGCTTGGAACAACAACAGGCCATCAGGAGGTGAAATAATTAGTGACCCAACCATAAAACTGGCTGGATTTGAAAACACCACCCGGAAACAATGGACAACTTACAGCAGACTTCTAACATGCAACGGCAGAACAGCCTCAAACATGTGTAAATGAGGACTCAGAAACAACGAAGTGTGTACACATTGTAATAGAGTGCCGAAAACGATAAGACCCATCGTCTTGGACTGTCCTGTTACAAGGCTGGAGGGCGGCTTTGAAACGATCCGCAACTGCGAGGGCAAGTTTAAGGACTGGATGGAATCATTTCATTTGGAGATGTAGCCATAAACTACTACTATTATTGTTATACAGGCGTCGTTCCATAGAGAGAGAGAGAGAGAGAGAGAGAGAGAGAGAGAGAGAGAGAGAGAGAGAGAGAGAGAGAGAACAAGATCACCTAATCTAACAATCACTACAACCAAGTTTGCAAAAAAATGACTGCTATATCCGATGTTCGATACAACAGTATTTTTGTTGTTATATACGCGTGATTAAAAAATAAAGAACAAGATCACTCTAACCGAAAATCGGAATGACTTACAAGTGGAGTTGACTGTTTTGCTATACATACCGATACGATCTTCACAAATGGACATATGCTGGTCCGTACAGTCCAGAAATTGCCAGTTAAACTTGTCGACTGTGGCCAGACATCCTGTCCACATGTGGTTATCTCCAAAGTTAGAATATCCCATAACCTCACCATTTGACCAGTAGAATGCCTCATCAACCTTTTTTTAATGTCAGAAGAACAAAAGATGAGACAAAAACCCAACTTAGCATGAAATATCAATAATAAATCGCAAGATAAAGAGTGCGAGAGCGCAAATAAATATCAGTCGAAATCTAATAATATCTGGATCCGTAAGTCTGGTTCTTAACTTCTTAAATGACAAATCTCTAATGTTGACAGTCATCTAAACTCAATTTCAAGTTCTAGTCTAGGCCTAGGTTTATCTTCGTTGATGGTGGTGGCTTGTTTTCCTGCGCAACTCCCTACATCGGGTACCCTAAATAATATAATATTACCAATAATATTATACGATTTGCTTCCATCCCAATAAAAGGATAATTGCTGGAATTTAACGATGATATCTAAATAATATAATATGCACACAATGCAATTCATTTTACTAAACTGTAAACATTGTATACGGTATTTCCTCAAGGGGTTCGAAATAGTGCTAAGCTCAAATAAACAATGACACACCTCATACTATTTGATCTGAGGACATATTATCTCCTTCCTTCTTCGTCATAAACTGAAAACATAATTTACAGCACTACAAACCAACTCAAAAAACACTTGCAAAATTATATTCATGAATATGAATCGAAGGGCAAGTAACTGACTACTCAAGAGCCGATGGAAGGATAAAAACAACAAAAAAGAGAAAAAAAAAATGCCACAAATATTCATCCCCAGTTAAAATTGGTCTTTTTGTCTTTCACCGTAAATCCTAATGTCGTCTCAAGTCAAGCGCCGCAAGCGTAAGCTATTATTACAAATAGCCTTGTTCAAGAGTTAATCACAATGCCTCCACCAAAGATCGAATCCTGAACACATCGATCCGCAGTCCAATAACTTAACCACTCGACCAGTGTGACACCAATTATTATAACAGTATGGATACATCAATTAAAAAGTTAGACCAATTACCGAAACACTCTTCAACCCGATCCACACAATCGACACACCAGTTGCAGCATCTCCAATCAACGTCTGAACGAAAGCCGACTCTAACCTGTATGTGGGATGTATCAAAATGCCACCGTAGAGCAGGAGGAATAAATAGAATAGAAACAGGATTGATGCGCTCTACAAAAGAAGACAAAGACAATAAATTGGACGTTTCGGTAAGAACCTTCGTCAGCGACCAGAAAGACAGACAAAGAAAACAAGTAGACAAGTCAACTTAAGAAGAAGAAGTGAAAGCGGGAAGTGGGACCATCTAAAGAAAAAGGTGGTCCCACTTCCTGCTTTGACTTCTTCTTCTTAAGTTGATTTGTCTACTTACTTTCTTTGTCTGTCTTTCTGTTTGCTGACGAAGGTTCTTACCGAAACGTCCAGGTTATTGTCTTTGTCTTCTTTTGTAGAGCGAATCAAGCCTGTTTCTATTCTATGTATAGGGGGATGATAAATCATTTCAATGTATGACAAATTACACAATTTCAAAGCATTTTGTTTAAACTGACTTCAATTTAAAAACAAATTTAATTTCTAATGGTAAATAATTAGTAAGAATAGAAAATATTCTAACAACTGAAAGAAAAGTTGAATAGTCAGAAAATGACATTCTTTTTTATAGGGATGCTTGATTATTTTCAAAATGACCCTCGTTTCTATAGCAACAAAATGGCATTCCAAAGTATCAATGCATGATTCTTCGCTTCTACACGACATCTATATACTGTTCAAATATCACTGCTCTAGGATGAATTGTTTACAATATAGCTTTAGTTAAGAGCAAAGTCACATAAATGCTGTACCAGCCACATACATTTTGAAATTGAAGAGAGCACCTTTATTCAATAGTGAACCGGCCGTTGTAGAGTTTGAAAAGAATATTTTAAAGGATAAAGTAAAGTTCTACACTAATGTGTTGATAGTTCTACATTTAATTAACACTTAAATTCCTAAATTTAATTGTTAATGGTACTGACAATTAAAAAATAATATTTTTGTTGTTGTGGCGTATAGCTATTTAAGAATCTCTATAAAACGTTCAATTAGAAGCGTATAGTTGAATAGACCTTACACATATCATGTATGATAATAGCAAGCAAAGCGACACAGTTGGGCAAATATTACTTTATGTCGTAACATAACAAAAAAGCCCAGTAAGCTCGAAGCAAAAGTTAGAGATTGACATAACTACGATATAAATAGCAACAAGGACATTATCTAATTATAAAAGAAATAATGAAAAAAGGATAACTTGTCGAACCTAAAACTGTTACCCATTCAGAGTAAAATTTGAGTAGCAACTAGGTAGTTATTTAACCAGACGATTTTTACTTGATGTAGACCTTCAGATAGTTAAAATCTAATATGGCTATAGACAGGAGGCTCCAATAAAAAGCTGAGAAAAAAGTTTAGACAGACTACAGAAATGAAAGCAAAAAATAATAATAATAATAAATATAAGTAATAAAATAAAACAACATGGATTTCATCCAAATTAATTGTCACTTTTTGAAAATGACCCAAATCACAGTACACACTACACATAAATCCAGATGGAATAGTCACATCACAAACTGTTGCGAGAAATCAAATTGCACACTTGGATTCCTTTAGATATTAAACATGACATTAAAACTGACATGAATTTAAAATGCAACAGAGCATTCGTGAGACCCATTTTTCAATTGTTGCAGTTTAATAAGGGACCATCTTCATAAGAATGAAAAGGAATCAATAGACAATATGACAAAAACAGGCACTTAAGTTTATTCAAGCCTTAATAAATGCAGCCATTTACCCCACACCAAAGATCAATATTTCAAATCAAAGTTAAAAACGCTCCAAGAAAGACGAAAAACAAACTCAAATTACTAAAGAAATGCAGTAATGGTGATGTATCTCTGCAAGTCGGACAATGAAAGACAAACTAATAGAAACCTACAACATTGACAATCGATATTTTATTTTTTAATGTTATGGTTCTTTCTTATTTGTGTGTGTGTGTGTTTGTGCTTGTGGGTTTTTTGTTTGGATTTCTTTTGCTTTCGTGTGTTTTTTTTTGTTGTTATCCTTTTGTTTTGTTTATCGTTGCATTTCTTCTCATTTCCTTCTTGATTGTTTATTTTATTGTTCATTTTTATTTATTTATTTATTTTAATTTTATTTTACGTTCTTAGTTTAGTATTGTCAACTGAAATTGTTAATCTTTTTTTTATTATTTGATTGTTGTGTGA
>JAUEKR010033312.1:0-24462 GCA_031762895.1 Corambe burchi
TCTTGTTTCTCTATTGTTTACATTCATGGTCCCTAGGTCACGTGACAAAATAGGGTAATGCCTCCTGAGTGGAAATATCTAATTGATGAAATCTGTAATTTAAATATTGACTCAATCTTACAATAACACATTTCAATAATTAATGAATGCTTATTTATTTTTACTGTATTTAGATTTAGAAGCAAGCGTTGTTGGGGGTAAATTAGATCTCTCTATGGCGAAGTCATGTCATTTAGAATCATGGGACTAGATTTGAGATGGGTTGTCCCAAAAGTGTCTTAGGTATGAATAACGAGGCATCGATGTTTCGTCTATCTAGTATTATTGATATCGTTATACTGGTGTGGTGATTCATATTCATAGCTGGTTCTTAAGAGACACCTTAATGCCGGTATGAAACAGCTAGCAATCAATACATCTGTGTACCTTGGGTTAAATTTTTCAAACAGGAAAATCCACTTTTTGTCCAAGATAATTCTACATGACTATTATCACAAAACAAAATACAATTAAACAAAATAAAACTTTCTTGTCTATGTTCATCGTAAAGACCTCCAATATATCGATATTTATTACTGGTGTGTACCGAAACTTTAAAAAAAATTGATTTTATGTATTCAAATATCTGGAAAATCTACCTCTACTAAATGAATAAAATAGAAACAGGCTGGATGCGCTCTACATTAAGAAGACAAAGACAAAAACAACAAAAACAAAAACAAAACAAAAAGACAAAAACTGAACACTTCGGTTGTTTTAAACTATCGTAAGAGTAAATATTGATGCACGTGAAAACTTATTGAAAATGATGTCGATGATTTCAGTCAGTGGTTAACCTCAGTTTACATTGAACATACTATTATCCCCCACCCCTCCCTCCGAATAAGACTTGAAACCACATACTCCTCATTGCTGTAAGTCTCAACTGTCAACGAATCATATAACTTGATTCTGGTTGTATCAGGATTACCAATGTGTTCAATTTCCACTGAGAATGATCACTAATTGAAATATTTCCGTTGCAATCGGTTTTGTATGAGAAGGAACTGACGGCACACATTTGATTTTGATTGGCACCTTCGTTAACTCGTTGTGCGAAAATAAACTGAGTGCACTACTTATAAATAAAAAAGTAAAGATTGCATTTATAAAGACCACGAATTGTCTTATGGCGATTTACATATTATCTCCCCTACAGCCCTTAACATTCTAGTACCATTTTAATTCTTTGTGGAGCATACAAAAGGGCTGCGTTGTATGACGCGTACTTCTAGCGTTTTCATAATTTTCCAACTCTGTTTATAATAGACGAGTACATATTGTACATGAGTGGAGTGATGAAGTATGTGTGAAGAGCTTTTCTCAAGCAAGGACTGAAATTTGCTTTGTTGCAAGGTGGATTTGAAGCGTCGACCTTTCGGTTACGAGTAGAACGCCTTACTGCAGAAGCACAGAGCCACACTGATTCTGATATGCTATATTTGTTATCAAAGTTCGGCATGTTACACAAGTGCTAGGCTAGTTAAAACATGCTTCATAGATGCCAAGCTAACGTGAAGTTGGACATTTTCCAGTTTCAGGTAACTTGTTAGGTGGTAGATAAAAAATGTCCTTGATCTTTGTTGTTAAAATACAATATCCGGTAGCTTAAACCATACTTCACTAAGGCTTATTTTGGCCACTGATTGTTTCTTACTTCAGGTCAATTTTATCTTCAAAACAAGTTGCCAAAAACTGGAAAGTTTCCAGCTTCAATATGGCTAATACCATCTGCAATGCATAGTATCCATTGAAACTTGAACTTTTTAAACATGCATTGTTTTTGTTGTTTTTTTTTAAATTGGAATACAACCATAATCCAGGCATTTACACTTTTTGACAAAATACACGACACACAAATAGTATAGGTATAGGGTTATAGTCCTCTGTTCACTGAAAAGATGCAGTGTGGGGGCTTTTTTAAATTTGCATTGAGACCTTGAAAAGGTCACCAAATTTGGGTTCGACTTAATCTTACAAGGAAAACATTGTACATATTTCCGCAATCCAACTAAGAAGTATCAGTTTACGTACACCAGAAAGTAAACAACCTGCTTTGCAATGGATCACATCCCTCAAGGTTCCTGTAACTTCACTTGGATATGCGATAGACATCGGATATATAAACCCGTCTTGTAGGACATTGATGTATAATATTCATACGAGCTCAGTACGAGTTTTAAGTGAAGCGGAAATTTTTCCTGTTTTCGGTACCTTGTTAGATAGATGATAATTACCATCATAGACCTCTAAAGAAGAAGAAAACAAGTTTCCGGTCGCTTGGACTAGACTTCACTTAGTTCGTGTTCGTCCACTTTCATTTCTTGTTGCATGGCAATTTTATCTACCTAACAAGAGACAGAAAATGTCCAGCTTCACAATGTCCAACAATTGACACTCTAATAGTGCAAATAAATTATGTCTCATGTTTATTTAAGGTAGTAGAGTAATCAAGGGACAAACTAAGCAAGTAATTCAAACCGCTAACACCCAAAATGAAAAAGACAAGACAAATATGAAACAAGCCAAATATATTAAAGAAGAAACAAAATGTGCAATATAAATATTAATAATGGATTTAGTATGGTATTTTAATTATGTTAAATCATGATGTTTCATGGGTACTTGGAAATGATATACATCATATTGTATAACTTATGAAACAACTTATAGCATGGAAGTATTTTACACGCATACCATGCATCGTATAAAATATTCAACAAATTATCTTTGCAACATCAATTAAAAATTACCATAATATTATGTTAATAAAGTATAACATTAACTAGTGTGATGATGAATGGTGTAAGATGGTCATTTTGTGTGTTTTATCATCATAAGGACATATTTACTCATATAAATAATTAAATGGTATTTTATATCATAATCAATAGAAAATATATATTTTAATACGAGCATTATTTCGTCAAATATACTAAAGGCATTATAATACAGTGTCTATTAAACTGGAAAATGATCATCACAGTCATTTGTTGGCTTAAACTCGTGAATAGTTAAACTAAATGATGAATTAATTGAATATTATGTATGGCATGTTAAATTAAAATGATGTACATGTCTTAATATCATTCAACTGAGAACTGGAATAGAAAATATTGCGGCAAAATTAAAACATTGGAGTTACTTTAATATATTGTTGATGGGCCATAATCATAAAAAGATTGCATTTATAAAGCGCACGTATCACCGAAGTCTCAAGGCGCTTTATATATCATTTACTCCCCGACAGGCCTTGACATTCCAGTACCATTTCGACTCCCTCCGGAGCATACAGAGGAGCTGCCTATTAGGGCGCATACTTCTTACGTTCTGACAATTTTCCATCTCTGCCTATAGCCAGGTACGCATTGCATCCATGAGTGGAATCAAACATAGGGATACGATAACTCATATAATATCTACATAACCTAGTCTTATATCCTACCATCTAGAACATACAGTACATGAATTATTGATTGGAACCGCAGACATTTAATAATTAGTTCTATTGAATCCATGACTGGGACTGTGAAAAGTACACAACGTAATGCAAATATGGAAATAGATTAGGTCAACACACGATCAGTACATTTCAATAATATTGTATTTTTAAGATATATTTTGACGGTGTGTTATGATATTGTATCACGATTAAATTGATAATTAGGAAAAGAAAAAGAAATATGACGTTCATTAAATTAATCATTGATCGATAGGCCTAATATTGATGTTAAAACTTATCAAGTAATAGTACATTTATAAATCTTTTGTTTCGACGATATATTTTAAATGAATTTTTAACTTGAATAAATGAAATCATTTCTAAACTGGCATTACTAAAAAGAAAGCAAAGAGATAAATGGCCATCCATAATATTATGTAACGTTTTATAATGAAGTTATTCAATATTTTATTATCATTATATGTTTTTAAAATAAAAATGAACAAATATACGCTGAATAATTTACCCACTGCTACCAAATGCATCTGGTAAATGTCACTTTTAAACTATTTATGTGCACCAATTTATAAATGATGATTTACTTTACGATTAGTACAAGATGTTAATGAAAGATATTTATCAAAATGTTTTGTCTTCATTACATTGAATAAAAAATATAAATACTAATGCAGTAAGTGTAAAAGTTTTAGCATAATGAGCAAACGTACCGATCATGGATGCATCGCAACACTTTGTACTTAAACTGAAGTTTAAAACAAGCGGTGGCGAAGAAAATTTTCTCTTTCCTAGCCCTAACCTCAATACTTATGTCACTCCTTATCACTAGACAAACCCTATTTACAATTTTTCTCAAAACGATAATTAAGCTTTTGCGTAATTTACCGTCTTTAACCTATTTCGAATCACCCACCCTCTTTTTTTGTGAAAAGGCAATACATAGTTCAATTGCATTATCGGCTGAAGACGAAGAGAGATTAAATGTTACAAGGTATATTTTTACGCAATCTCAAATAATTACCTATGAATCATAAAGGATTGACCGGAAAAAACAATTTTTTAATGTTATTTTGAATAATAGACATTTATAACTCTAGTTTCTAGGTTACCATTTGATATGATATTTAGAGATTGGGCTAAAATAGCAATTCAACGGGTTTTTTTTTAACTTATGAGTATTCATGCTTTCCCTCTTTGTCTTCAATTCCCTCAAATGAAAAAAAAAGATAATTAAGAACTGCGCTCATTACCCTCAGGTAGGAAAGCTTTATCCAGACGTCTCCGATCCGAGTCAGTCATCACACTCTCGTTGGTCATCTGCTCAAAGTCTCCACACCCGCCCCCGTACGTCACATCGGCATCCGTCGTTCCATCGTCACTCATTGGACTCTTGGGAGGCAGGAACATGTCCAGTTTATCCCAGAACTGAGTGTCGCTGGTCCGCAGGTATTCGTGAGTGTTCATATAGGCGCGAAGGTCAGGGGACACCTCCTCGGGTGAAAGGTCATCGGTCACGATGATGACTAGTCGGTTTGCGACCATGAGAAGTCTCTGAAAGATGGACCGGATGTCAAGGATTCGCCATTCTTTCTTCATGAACTCTTTGCTGAGGATGAGAATGGAGCATCGGCTGAGTTTGATGGCCCACGGGATGTTCTCCACAACTGACATGTCCGACGGAAAGTCTCGGTAGTGTAGACACAGTTTGTACTTTTTGGGGCCTTCCTCTAAATGAGGCACCAGCGTGTCAACAACCCACTTGTAGCTGTCTTCTCCGTATGACACGTATGCGTCGTACGGATTGAAGCGGTCGCCGTAGGACAAATTGAGGCGCATACGCATCCCCAGTTTGGAATAGAGCATCATATTCAATTCCTCGCCATAGTTGTAGAGCATGTAGACGGTGGTAACCATGGAGACAAATGCGAGAGACATGGCAAGAAGAACTTCAGATCTAGTGTAGTGCGAGCAGTCCACATCGGTTGCCGTGAATTCTTCCACCGGTTTGTTGAGGTAGCTACACACGATGTTGCCTGGAGTCCACAGCACGCTTTTGTGTTTGGTGATCCACAGGGGAAGCCAGAGACTGTCGCACGAGCAAGTCCAACGATTATTGTGAAGAGTCACGTTACTAGCTTTCTTCAACGTGATATTCTTCGTGTTCGATGGCAGCCTCTGAAGTCGGTTGTTGTGTAGAGCGAGAATCTTGACATTTTGAAGTGCCGCTATCGCCAAGGGCGTGACCGACGCTAACAAGCAATTGTCGATGTGAAGCTCGCTCAGATTGCTCAGGTACGAGTGGTAGCTTAACATTTGCAATGGGTTGTTGCTCAGGAAGAGCCGTGTGGTTGCGTTCTGCTGAGTAGGAATCGTCTCGGGAAGTTCTAGAAGTCGACGAGACGTGCAGTTGACATCAATTGTGTCTTTGTTGTTGAGATGACATGAGCAACTTTGAGGGCAATCGGTTTCTACCACGCATCTTTTGACGAATGTTAGATCTTTCACAAACTTACCGACGTTTTCTAAAGGCGATGCACATTTGAATTCATCTTTATCTCTGAAGATGTCGGAGTGATTGGTAGCGATCGTTCGTTCGGAATCGATATAGTTGAAGCATTCTTCCATAAGGGTCAGGTCACAGTTGCAATGGTACGGGTTGTGAGCACTGAAAACTTTGATGGAAGGTTTGATGGATTGCATTTCCGAGCAGCTAGAAAACGGAGGCGAACTTAGTTTGTTACGACGTACATCGAGTATGACTTCATTCTCGGTGGAAGGGAACTGCTCAGTGCGTAACGTTTTGAGGTGGTTGTTGTTCAGGTAGATCTTAGACAGGCCGATGTTGTTTCGGAAAGCAACTGATCCAATGTAGTGAATGCGATTGAATTGTAGGCGCAGTTCTTTGAGGTCGATCAAGTTCTGGAAGGCATCATCGTTAATTTCGGTTATTCGGTTTTTGCTTAGATCTAGGATAGTGAGTTTATGCAACGGTTGAAACGTTCCAATTTCGGTGATTAGATTGTTGCTTAGATCAAGAATTTCAATAAAGGATTTGGCAGGTTTGTCCTCAAATAAGGCGGAAATATCATCAATGTAGTTATGGGACAGTGATACAAATCGAATGCCTTCGTTTTTCTCGTGTATCATGCAACCCGGAAATGAACTTAACCTATTTCTACTCAAATTGATTGTGTCTAAATTCTTAATCAAACTCATGGTGCATGTGAAATTAGTCATGTCATTTTTCTGTAGGTTAATGCTGGTGGCCGAAATCATAAAATCGCCTTTCCAGTTATCAGGAATTTGACCTCTCTTGGCACCAGTTACCGACAAAACCATTGTGTTAGTTGTGAATCGAATATCAATGAGGTTTAGAAGGTTGGGACCACAATTGTTTGCTTCGAATATCCACATGTTCATAGGGATGATCAATTTCTTCGAATCGTCTGGTACCATCAGTTTGCAGTTCTTTCCAGTAAACGCGTTGAGAGAAATCTGCCACGTCGGAACATCCCACACGATTTCTTCGCCGTTCCGACAAGTGACATCGACCGACACGTAGTTAAGATGGTCGATGCCATTGAGGAGAGAAGATAAGGGATGTCGTTCGTTTGTGTTTACATTGCATTTGATGTCAATTATCTGGTTGACTACAAAAGCGTAAATACCCAAGAAATCTACATACTTAGAGGAATATTCAGGTTCACTTCGGTACTCAGTTCCCATAAAAGCACGATGTCGTTGGAGGTGATTGGATAGAAGATGCTGTATGCTTACACTGCTACACATACAATGTTGAGAACAATTAAGAGGCGCTTCTTTACCGCCAACTAAAGTAAAAGAATCGACTTTATGCAGACCTAAATATAAACTAAATAATAACAAATTAACTAACAAGCCAATAAGGCCTCTCATTTTGTACTTACGGTGGTTGTTCATTATACATTATTAATTACATTGATGCTTTTGTTTCATGTCAACAATAAATGTAAACATAATTCATGGCGACATTTTCTTTTTTCGCTAGCAAAATGAAGTGACGTCATTTAACAACATTCCCAAAAGAACTTGACGCAATTTTCTTGAAGGCTATATGAGAACAAGTCTAGACCTCGGACTAGGATAAAATTAAAATAGGCTTCTAGGTCTAGGTCCGTAGTCTTCTTCTGAAACAAGCTGAAACTTCATTCTTGAAGACTCCTCAGCGATTATCATTTTTTTAAATAATGTTTATATGTAATGAAGAACAATATAAGCCAATGATCCACCTAAAAATTGCTCCTCTTATTCCATACTTCCAAAGTTTATCGGCAAGTGTAGCATGACTGACTTGGTCAAAGGCCTTGCTGAAGTCCAGCATAATTACATTAGTTATTAGTTGGTTCCAGAGAGATTATCTATAGGATAGTAGGTAGATATCTGTGGTTGGTTCATATTGTTGGCAATAGCATTGCAAGTTGTGTCGTGTCTCGCACGAATGTTTTCCTCTAAATCCATGCTTTGATTCTGTTTGTATTTTGTGCGTATCCAAGTGTTCATTTTTTTTTTTTTTTGAAAAGTTTATACTCGAGTAATTTATAAGTTATCTATGTAATACATATTGGTCTGTAATTTATGAATGATACTAACCGCGGTAATATCATCTCCTCGATAACTTAGCCGTCTATACAGAGACAACTGCAGCGATATCATTTATGCAGAAGGGTCCTAGTTGTTGACTTAGCCCCATTTGCCGAACCAAAATAAGATAAACGTTGGCCTTCGAAGGTTATTACCAGTTACAGCTAGTATATTAATTGCTCATGAATAATAATATCGTCATTTGCTTACATTTAAATAGCTATAATTCAATTTCATTGCAGACGTCGAGATTTTTTTTCTATTTAATTTCAATTTTGAATTCTGTCATCGATTCCCAATTCAATCTACATGATCGACAATTGTTTTGTCTTGTTCCCATTGCTGATGATTTATTATTCGGTGGGACGTCGATATTGCAGGTTCTTGACAATCACTTTGCAAGTTTTGCATCATCCAAGTCGTCTAGCGCATTGTTTTGATTTTATTTTCACCTGCGTAGGTTGTTCACATTGGGTCGTATGCATGAAGAATAGGACTATTTGCGGATAGCTTTGTATTATAGTTATAGGCGTCTATTCACGTATATAATTATAATCTAAGCGCGTTTCGTTTAGTAAACTCTAATTTAGTGCCTGCACACGGACCCAGAGCTATGCTTGACAACACCCAGTCCCACTTATATCACTACAACTGCAACCTTTGTTGTTTTGTACTTCTGTTTTCTTTTTTACATTTTTGTGTTTATAATATATTTATATTCAAATCTCCATGCATGAAGTGAATTGTTCATTGGCTTGTTTGGTCAGTAAATTTAACTAAATGCTTGCAAAACCACGGTACAGGGGCGTGTAGCCCGTTTTGAAACTCACACGTAGCGAACTCGGCTGTAGTAATTGCTCGAATGTAGTTATCCTTTTTCACGGAAACACCCCAAGAGTGCAATGATTTTAGCGAGCTTCGGATGTAGCGATAATTTTTCTTGTTCCCCTGAGACATCACAGTACAGTCGACGGCAGTCAGTTTTGAAATTCATGGTCTCAGTAAATGCATCAAAGGGAGGCCATAGAGACCTTATACTTATAATAAATAATATAGAATTGTAGGAACTTTGTCGGTAGCAAAAATTGCACTAGGCCTACATATGGTAAGAAACGAAAAATTACCGAATGAAGCCTTGTCCTAGCGACCAACTTTGGTTTCTATCCAATATAGTATAGTCTAAGCCGTCGTGAAGGTAATCAATTAACCTTATTTTCCAGTGACTTTTCGTTTGCTTTTTTTTTTTGTTTTATTTCTACTGTAGGACTAGACCCATCTATATGACAATTTTTATCTGCATAACTTATTGATTATTGAAAAGTTACCGGAAACAAATGGTTTTACCAACTTCACTATGATCAAGGCTGTAACTATTGGAATGTTTCGTTGCCTGACAAATATGCTTCAAATAGGCCACAATATGACTCTATTAATAACTGCATTCTTAGAGAAATAGCGTGCACCACCATACATATAACTCAAGTCAGTAAAGAAGAAACCCCTATAAAAAGAATATTAATGGATGCCCAACAACTACAAGATTCAAATCGCGACGACCATTCTATAAATCACAAATCGATAATTTAAGTTTAAGCATCATTGACACCTGGAGGAAAGTTTGGGACAACAGGCCATCAGGAGTTGAAATAATTAGTGATCCAACTATAATTACTATAAAACTACATACTTGGAAACAATGGACATCATACAGCAGACTTCTAACGGGCCACGACAGAACAGCCTCAAACATATGTAAAATCAGAAATACCAAATTGTGTACACATTGTAATAGTAATAGAGTACCAGAAACGTCAAGACACATCAGATTCACATCATCCTGGAATGTCCTGTTACAAGGCTGGAGGGTGGCTTTGAAACTATCTTCTACTGCGAGGACAAGTTTAAGGACTAGATGGAGTCATTGCATTTGATGGAGATGTAGCCATAACCTACTACTACTACTACTATTAATATTAATAATTAATTACGAGCGTCATTATGACCGTGACTCCTGTAACTGCTTAATTATCGTTGCTTGTACCTTTGACACATTTTCAGGATTACGGTACTCTCAAAATATTCATATTGCATGCTCATCCCGCTCTAATTTCATTCATATTATTGTGTTCATGGTCCCAGTTCCAAAGTACTACAATCCACCCATTAACTTGTGACTCATCTTTCCCATATTTAACAGATTGACTACTAACATTAACATACCACCACTTTCCAACCACTGGCAATTTTTTTGGGGTGAGATTTACAGAAATAATGATAATGTAGTCTGTAGTGATGTTTGATGGCTAATTAGTATTAGTATTAGTATTAGACATTAGTGAGAGACAGAGTCATCTAGATTTTTCATATATTTCCAAGTACTAAAACTAAAACAACCTTTTGAAAAAAGACAATATGGTTTAAACTTTAAACCTGTGATGGTAATAACGTAGCCTATATGATACCAGTTTAATTTTAGTCTTGTAGAATTTAGAATAGTTAGCAATTTTTGTAATTAGTGAGACTTGAATTTGATTACGTGAGATACTGATATTAATACATCCCTTTTTAGTGAGTCCCCCATCTTTAAGTGTGGACTATCAAGTGTACGACTATCTGAACACTATCACAAACTGGATTTCATAAAAACCTGGCCATAATGACACTTAAATTTACATAGGCACTTACAACTTTGGCATGTAGTGAAAGTTATCCTTTAGTTTGAGATAGAGATAAAAGTAGGTTGCTTGGACAAGGCTTCATTAAGACCACCTCGCATCTAACCATAGAAATAGAGCATTTTAATATCTACCTAAAAATATGCCTCAACTAATACAAGGTCATAGTGACAGTGCAAGGCCATATTGAAGCTGGAAATAATTTGCCCCAAATATATAATAATAATATAACAATATATAGTAAAACAGAAGTTTCCTGTTGCATGGAACAGATTTCACCAAGTCAATTTTCAATTTTCACCGTAAACAAGTAACAAGCTACCAAAGATTGGAAAATTTACAGCTTCGCTATGGCCAAAGCAAAGCATTTTTAGCATATCTGCAATCATTCTACAGGTGTCTATTGCCTCACTGCATCAGCAAACTAAAATACCTAGTAATTAATACAGGATCTATGGTAATGGTTTGACTAAATTCTGGCTCCAATTCAATGAACAAGAATACCTAACAATTAAGACAGATAATGTGTCTTACATGGTGACCAAATAGTTAAGGCAATGGACTGGGTTCAATCATTGGTAGCTTAAGTTAAACCTCAAACAAGGTAAGGTTATTTACACTATAATTCCTTTCGCTTGTGGTGCTGGACTCCAAGAGAAAAACAAGATTCATTTGCCCTAAAAGACGAATGTAGAGCAATTTTTTTTAAACAGACAGCATGATGGGATAAGTGTTTGCTGTTGGCTAAGGTAAATAAATGTTATATGATTATCTCCTTCAGTATCCAGTGATGTGGCAACAGAGCTGTTATAAATGCTATCTTTGCTTTACTAAAAAAACAAACAAACTATTTCTATTTTAAACAAATGTGGGGGAAAACAAACCCAAACTCTATATGAAAAAATGGATAAAACAAAAAACAAAACCAGATGTATATTATCACTGTTATATAGATAAGCATTTAATGACAAACTTGGTACAAGGCGTAAATTAGTTTAAACAATAACAACAAAAATGGTAGGAACAATTGAATGGACCAGTGAGCCAACAAATTCCACTAAAAAATTTATTAAGATAAAACATTCATTCCCATGAATAATATAATACCAGAGCACACACACACACACTCACACAGCAGACACACTCAAACACTTGGGTCAATAAGATTTACACCTCCCTGCACAATCAGGTCATATAAAAGTCCACAATCAAACTCATCCACAACTTCCACTTGATGGTAAAAAACATCCAAATGAACATAACACTTCTATCACATCCCACCAGACACGCTAATATGATTGAGAAACTAAATTACAACTCCTCCTTCTTGGATTTCTTCTTCTTCTTTCCGTCACGGCTATAACCACTAAGTCCATCAGTTGATTCCTTGGCTAGATATGTGATAAAGTCTTTCACCTCACGGCCTCCCTATAGGAAGTGAAGAAAATAAATTCAATTAGTTCAATAGCAAGAATAATTAACACTCATATCGATTAAAATACATAAGACTTGTTTCATGAACTGCCATCCAGAGTCTAACACTGTCTGCATAAGCAATAAATGAATATATAATCTTGGTCAAGGATGAAGTGAGCCACATCACATACAGGAATCAAATCCATGACCAGTCTAATAGGATTTTGTGGTAAAGGTGTCTGCCACTGACACGACTCCCAATGGATGTACCTATTCTATCAGAGTTTTTCCCACCCATCATTCAAGTTTCTAGGCAAGTTGGATTTTACTTCCCTTTACTAGGTTATATACATAAAAAAACACACCCAAAAGATCCATTTATTATATTCAAGTAAGTTAGAAATGTCATATTGGTTTGAAACTGTAAGGACTCAACTACTTCTAACAACCACCCACGTAAAGTTTGCAACATTTCTTCCAAACTTAACAATTTATAAAAGATAACAAGATAAAGGGACTGAATAATTATGTTGTCACCCGGACCTTTTCATTATTTACGATAAACTTGGGACACTAGAAAATGTCCCATAAATTACTATTACTAAAATATTTCAATCTGAATAGACAAAATGGCAAATTGAAAAAAAAAAACTTTTTTTTTCCACAAATTTGACTTGGTATAAGCGAAAAATATCCTTAAAACTGAAATTAATTTGTTAATTGTGGTTAAAGAATCCATAATGTAATATTTCAGTTAATTAAAAAAAAAAAATTAGAGAGAATAAAAATACCCAAAATTATATAGCAACCACTGACCATGCAACACATATTTCATATCTTAAAGTGCACAGCAATTTCAAAACGAATTACATAGAAATAGACAACTGTTTCTAAGTGGTACAATTATACAGGTAATTCGACCTCACAAGATGATATCAAAATAAAAAATGTAAAATTAAGGAGTAGATTTATAATCTCCATAGATTTCTGATTGTTCATAACAGCAGAGCAAATATTGCAGTAAGTATAAGCCTAGAGAGGATACAATTAGTTCTTACTATGGTGTACACAATTTTTATAATCATCACTCACCTCATATTTCTTTGGAGAGTCTTTGCTGCCTTTGGGAGCAAAATAAATTGTTGGGAATCTGTAAAACAAAACAAAATTATATAAATTAAAAACGCTCATCAAATGATAGTGACAGATAACACATTTTAATAAAATTACCCATACTTAACGCTGCTGAACTCATTAAAAAAAAATACAATTTAATATGAAACAGAAAGAAGCTGAAAATTTTATTTTAAGCATGTTTCAATAATCTTAAATTATAAGACTGCATTAATCTATATGAATTGCTCTTAATAAAAAAAAACATAATATCGTATGCAGTCAACTTAACTTGTAGTAGAGAACTATGTTGTAGCAACCTTTTATATTTCAAAGCAATGGTTTTTATACTATGACAATTGAAGCAATCCTTTGCCTTCCCCAAAAGAAAGTACTACAAGTGCAGTCAACTAGAGATATAGATATTTAAATGAGTAAAAATAATACCCATCAGTTCCACAAAAAAGCCCATGTTCATGTATATATGTGACCCAAACCAAACTGACTTACCCTCTAACTTCGTATTGTGATGGCACATCGTTAGCAGTGGCATCCATCATAGCGATTGTAACACCATCTTCGTCGGCAAGCTGCAGAGTAAAACAAAACAAAAACACAATAACTTTCTCTAGTCAGACAAAATGAACATATCTGCAATCAACAAATGTTTATTCTATTCAAGAGAGAGCCATTATTTTATTATTTCAAAACAAAACAGTATTCATTCACTTACAAATTTGTTACTAATAATTTCCATTGTAAATGTATCCCAGATTTTATCCCTTAATTCCTCCAGTAAAAAATATTAACAACAAATAGAGCTACATTGAATAATCATATATAAACATGCCAATATACAGTGTTAATAGTAACGAGCCATGCAACAAATTCAATGACAGCAGAATTAAACTATTGTACACACACAAGCAATACCAACAGAGGTTCATAGCACACAAACCTTTTCAGCCAACTCTTTGTATTTAGGAGCTAGGCTCTTACAGTGGCCGCACCATGGGGCATAAAATTCAATAAGAACGTCTTTATCTGCATTATTGACAATTTCATCA
Organism: Corambe burchi; assembly: GCA_031762895.1. Classification (NCBI taxonomy): domain Eukaryota; kingdom Metazoa; phylum Mollusca; class Gastropoda; order Nudibranchia; family Onchidorididae; genus Corambe; species Corambe burchi. The sequence goes on from JAUEKR010033312.1 coordinate 14,391, forward strand.
AAATTCTTGCCAACGACAACCTAGGAAAGAGAAAATCAAACAAAGAAAAGATAAAATCATGGTTGATTAATTATAATCAGTAACTAATATTAACAAATAAATTGACCAAAACAAGAATAATAAAATAACAAACTTCAAAAAATTATAGGATTCATATAACACTTATATATCAGAAGACTTGTAAACAATACAATATGTGGCATGTAATAAATTATTCAATAGCAGTGTCAAAATACGGCAAAAAACACAACAAATTAATATATAAATAAAAACAACATCCAACCAAATCCTAATAGTTGTAAGACATAAATACAAAACACATTCTATTAAGGTATATAAATTTTAAGAGCTGAAGATTCTTTTTTTCTCTTCAGGGCAGACTAACATGTTCACGGGATGGGTGATCCAGAAGGCAAATGTGAAAACTACAGCAAAAAAAATAGCGCAAAATGTGACTAATTATTACAACTTAAGTTTTACCCAATCATATACGAGAAGGCATTGAGAACTGAAAAAAAATTTAAATGAACAGAAATTGTTAGAAATCACATAGTTAAAAAGGTTAAAAAATAGAATATAGAAATCACTATAAAAGAGAAAAAATGGTAGTATTAAAACACAAACAATTTACCTTCAAAGGCTCATCATTGTTCTCTGGTACTGGCTCTGATTTGAGGAATGGCTCAAGCTTTCCTGCAAGAACATCACGGATGAACTGTTCAAAAGTGTCCATACTGATGGAAAGAAAGAACAAAGATGAAATACATTAGACCCTAATAACACACATATTCATAATTCAAAAGGAAATATAGAATAAAAGAAGATAAAATGAAATACAAACAAAATAATCAAAGTAATTAAAAAAGACAAATACAGTAATAATAGCCATAAACAACAAGCAGATAAAACTATCAATCATTTTCAATCCTGAGTGATTAAAAAAAACAAACACCAAAAGAAAAAAAACATTACTAATTCACCTTAAGTTTAACTAAATGGATTAAAGAAAAGTCACTACACTAAAGATATGAGATATATAACAATGGTATTTCAAGCATTAGAACCATTATGTTAAGTTATGTCCATTTGGCAACAATACTAAATAGATGACATAATTTGATTACAGAGATGATAATAACAACACAATAGGAACAATAGTATAGATGATGAAAACAATAAATATAAAGAGAATGTGCAATCACCTGAATTCCTCAGTCATCTGGTATTTTTTGTTTGACTTGTCAAAGGCGCAGACAACTGGCTTGTCTCCAGTCTTGTCCTGGATTCCACACTCCTCCAACTCACGTCCCATCTCATTCACGTTGCTAATGCCAAAGAAAGCAGTCTCTCCTTCCTCTCGGATCTTCTTTCCCACCTTCATCACTCTAGAGAGGAGATAAACATAGAAAACGACAGTCACATTCTGATCCACATGGCTATGGTATTAACATTAATCAACAATTAAGGCAAAAGTTTTTATTATAAGATGTAATAACATTTTTATAAATTGGGGGGGGGGGGGGGTATTCACTAAACATATAAGAAGCCCTTGTATTCTAAACTAAAAATGAAACCACATAATTGAAAAATTGCCAAAAATGGCTTTCTCAAGTAAATGGGCGGAATTATTTTCAGTTTTCCACCATATCATAATGTTACGTTTATGTTAAGATCAAAAACTGTTAATATAGTCACACAAACAGTAATTAAAATGAAAAACAAGCAAAACAACCCCTATCCTTTTCCAACCAGAATGATCAAACCAAAAATATTAACCAGAAATCGCAATATACATTGACGTATGTCATTCTCACCTATTTCTCCAGTAGTTAGTTCCCTTGGGGTTACGGGTGTAATCAACGTTGAAGTAAGCTACAAATGTTGGCTTTCCAAGACTGCCGGCATTGTCCATGGTACGTTCACAGCACAATCCAAGGCTGTAATGAAAAGAAATCAGCAAATAAAAAACAGGTGTCATTCTATTCTATACACAACACAATCACATGTCATGTGATGCAAATTTCTATGAATTTGCTGGTGAAGGTAGTCATTGAACTATTTGAAAATTTTTTCTTTAAAACGCCTCAGCAAGATTATTGAATAACCAAATGGTTATAATTACAGGATTAAGTAGACAAAAAAAAATAGATAAAATGGAATGAATTTAAAATAATAAAAAGTCGTTTTCTTATTTTTCCTTAAGGAAACATACAATAGATATAGATGGTAAAAGTACCAAATGAGATTGAAATTACTTATTTGCATTTTACATAACACCAAACAATCACAGAGAATTACTAAGACAGAATTTTCTCTAATTATAATTTGAAAAGAAATATATACATACATCATAATAAAAAAGTATTCAGTCAATAAGTAAGAAAATATGTCTATTACTCACGCTTCGTTTTCCAGGAATGTTTGCATTGCAGTAGTGGTTGTCTCAGTGCATCTTACTTCTGAAGGCTCAAACTTGCTCTGCAACACTTTGGGTCGGAACAACACAATGCCACTTAAGAGAAAAAAGAAATATCAGAATTAACATTCACAGCAAACACTTTAGAGGTAATCACAAGGTAAAACAAGTATCAACATTTCAAGATTTAAATTGACAAAATAAGAGAGGTGATCAAGAAGATACAACATTGGAAGACAGTAGAAAATAAAGTCACAAAATTATCCCAATATAAAATATACAGAAACACCCTTATCAATGTTTCCTCAGGAATTGGCACACTTAATCATTACTGAAAAACCACAACTTCAGTTCAGATATATCCAAACTAAATTGTAACGTTGTAGAACTGTGTACTACTTATCTAGACAAGGTCTATGAGCAACCAAATCAAGTTCAGTATCATCAAAAAATGCCCCAAATGAATCATCAGAATCAATAGAAGATGGAACACTATCATAAAGTGTCTATAAGCAGCTTCCTAGCTACAGACTGAATAAGCTGTTATTTTGACATATTGAAGCATTACCTGGTCATTAGAATGAACCTCAATCACAACACACAAAATGAAATGTAAACAAGTTCTAAATCTAAGTGAAACTGAAAGTAAAACAAATCTATGATCTATTAAAAGTGAAACTAGCAATCGATTAACCCCTCTACTAGGTCAATGAAATCATTCTTTTCATTTATGAAGAGTTTTGTGATTGTAGAATGTAGCATTCAAATTTTAGAGAGTGTTATTTAAGTCTACCCTAAGTGACCGCTGATAACGGTCTTCCGGCTTTTGCGACCGATTTGCCAACCACCGACAACGGCAGATCGAAGTTATAGAGTTAACATCATATAATGCAGGTGATTCAGACCTACAATCAATAATAGAATAAAAAAGGCAAATATTGACTTTGAAACTACTCACTCTTCCGTCTGTTTCAACTCCTTCTTCACATCAGCATCAAAAGTGTATCCAAATCTTATACTTTCCAATTTATCTGCAACTTTTTCAAAAGCTTTGAAAACATTGTTTTCCTTGGAGTCAAAAAAACCTGAAACGTCAAACACAATACAAACAAGATAATTAAATAATTAAGGAAATGCCAAGTTTAATTATTTTCCACAATATAAACCAAAGAAAACAACAAGAGGAAAAGCAAAAGAAAATGGCATTATTTCTACTTTTGTACATATAGAATGATTAAAAGACACTTTACTTCACTTTAACGCCTTCTGCCACCATCATCAATAGAAGAAGTAGCCTCGGCATTACTCAATACATCAGATGTTATTAGCTTAAATGTTCTTCTGTTTTGCGCGATTTGTGATAGTTCATCCAGATCCTCGGCTGTACGGAAAAGTAGCTATACTTAGCCTGTTGTCATTATCAGAATCGTTTAAAACAGTAGAACATGAAGTAATTTCTCCAACATTTGATAATGAAGACATTATTTATTAAGCTAGGCTCAATGCCAACATTCGTTAACCATGTTGGGCCGGAATCGACTAAAAGAAAGAAAGAAAATTTGAGGCACTTGAGGTATTCCCAATGTATCACACAAATTTAAGAATATAAGTTTAATAACAAAACCTACACATAAAATACAATAATAACATAACCCAAAATAAATGTTAAAATAAAGCAAATAGCTATAATTATATGGAATAGATTTTATCTAACCAAATCTAACCCTCTGGAGATGCTTAAAAGTATTTTAAAATTCAAGTGTCACTGTCTTGTGGTTGCAGTATCAACAAATTAGATTTATCAAAATATCTCATCCCATGTGCCGCCTGAAACGAGCTTCTGAGAACATGTGTAATCCATGCATGTTACAGATTTTTTAATTTCTGAGACTTGATACTTTTCAACCATGCACTAGTTTCTTATCTTTCATGTCTCATGGAAATTTACAACAATCAAATGCAACCTATTGGAACATTTCTTGGTTAATTATAAAGTTGATCAAACTGAATTATGAATAATGAAGAAGATTGAGAAAACATAACTAAATAACAAACAATTCAACTCACCAATAACACCAACAGAGTCTTTGTCCAAAAATGCCTTGGCCAGTTTAACAGAGCTGAGTTCCTTGGCTACAGGACCACTTTCCCTCATCATGGTCTTAACGATACCATCTGGAATAGATATGAAGAAGCAATATGATGAGTTTGTAGATTCACACATTATTATAGTACAGACACTGTTATCTTCATTTTATTAAAACAATTGCATGATTTTTAATCTTTTAATGAATATATACCTACTTTCAAAGAATTGGCTACACTGCATCACAATACACTTTTTGTTTCACATTACTAATATAGAAAATACAATAAAGAGAAGAAAAACTTGCTTATATCTTTGAGGAAGCTTTACTGAAATCAATAAGAAAAATTGACTTTAAATGATATAATATATAAGATTCCTACTGTATAATAATACAAGAATAGTAATACAGTAGAACATCTGAAATTGGGACCTTCAGAAATCGTAAGAGATGGCAAATTGACATGAACCTCAAGGCAACCACTTGCTATATATAACCTATAAAATATGGAGTAATTTAACCACACTAATAAAAAATCAGGTTTTTAGTAATAGGGACGGGTGTCTTATCTATTGAGGGGTCTCAATTAATATGGTTCCACTGTATTATACACATGCTGGCACAGTTAAATTACACAAAAATTATAAGAAAACGACTATGTATTAACAAAAAATGGGATAAAAGCACACCTACCTTTTTCTCTTGGTCCATTGTATTCTTTTGAAAACTCTCCATTCTTGAAAATCTTCAAAGTGGGATATCCAGTGACACTAAACTTGGAACAAGTATCAGTCTCCACAGTACAATCCACCTAGATATATAGAGAGAGATGATAAATGATGGCATTATAATAATAGATTATATCATAAAGTACATAGACATTTATCAGTGAGAAAGCATGATAAAACAATATTCTCTAGAAAATATGAACTCCAAAGTACGTTTTTCCCACTCAAATTATAATATAAGCCTCTACAGTACATCAATATAAAAATTACTATAACAATATCAAATATTTTTTTTGAAAAGGATATGAGGTATTTTATACCAACACAACTAATGAATTATCAAATTATATTTCTATTAACATGTTAATACTACACAAACTAGCAAATGAAAAGATAGACCTAATTTTCTTCTCTATGGACAACCAAATCAGCGATTACAGTCATATTCTTTATTTAAATCCAACAAGGCAGCATTATTATATTCAGTCAACTAGGAATGTTATACATTCTAAAAAAGAAAGACAAACCTTGGCAAGGGCAACTGGAGGATCAGCCTTCTTCAAAGTAGTGGCCGCCTTTTCATATTCTGGAGCTAGTCGCTTACAGTGTCCACACCTGAAAAACGGAATAAAGTAAAAATGAATGAAAAATGTGCATAATTAGAACAATCACATCTTAAACAATAAACAAAAAATTTCTGATGTGTAGTCTATATAATATATAGTCCATAGATAGATCTAATTCCTTTTTTTTTTAATTATTCATTTCAACCTTCCAGCATTTATCTTATGTTGAAATTGATAAGATCAAGCAGGACTGAACAATTTGGGGTTCATGCTCTTTTTAGACATCTGAACACTATGCCTAGACAGCTAGTGAAACTACCTATACCGGTCTCTATGTCTAAACTAATACTGATATTGATGAAACAGACTACACTTCGAGTGTATGAGAATGAGTGTTGATTTTTTATAAGACCAAATTCTTGGTATATATATATATGTAACAGAGTAGCTATGACTAGACTAGTCTAAGGTCTAGACCCGTTTAGAATGACATTGAAAAATGAATTGAATACAATAATCAATAATTATTCTCAATAATAATTAAATACAATTAATGGGAAGATAGAACAAAATTGTATCACTTAAAGAGTCTTAAAGTCAGAATTTAGGGTTAGAGTTAGGATCTAGGGAGTCTACGGTTGGCTGCAGTTATTCGAAGTCAGCTAGCTTAATCTTGTAACTATTCTGTTGCTTGATTTTTTTTCACAAACATTGATGATATATATCCTTTTGTCTTAAGATGCAATGCAAAGCTTTTCTCATGGTTTTTTTTGGATGTGTTGAAAATTTTTTGTGGCTGCAATTTGCATAAAAACTCAGCGCAGCAAAATGGCATTGGAATAGGTTTGAAGTTTTATTCCAGTCACATATTTGTGCCATCAACCGGACATCAAAAACCCTTTAAAATGACATTGAAAATGGGGAATATGGGTAAATAGAATATGAAATTAAAATTTAGGATAATCTCCATACAAATGAAAGTGAAACTAGGAATTTGGTGGCATTCTCGCAATTCTAAGACTAGCAACTTCAAGCTATTTATTTGTTATTATTATTATGGATGTAAATATTTCATTGATTGTAATTTTAAACTCATAACATAACAGTATAAACTACAATGGAAACAATATATTAACTACAAATTGTACACTTTTTAAAGCCTTATTAACGATTTTATGCATGAAATATTAGCTAGCCTGTGGATTGCCAGATATTATATTATCTTTACGGCTCTATATGTTTTACATTATTATGATTATGTCCCCTTGAATGTCTTCCTTATTTTCTCTTCTTTTTCACTGTCTTTCTTTCCAAATGTCTAGAGGACTATTATATCGCTATCTAATTTTTTATTTCTTCCTTAGGTTTTTGTTTATTCGTTCTTGTCTTTGTTTCTTTTGGCTGTTAATTCTTGTCATTGTCTCTGTTCTTTAACTTTATCTTTTCCTCCTTGTTTTTATTTCTTTTCTTCATCAACTGTCCATCATATAGACATCTAGACTATATGTTTCCCCATGTTATTCTTTCTCCTATTTACCATATAACTTTACCCATGTCTCATATTTCGTATTTTTTTATCCCATTGACTCTTTTTCTTTAAATTATCTTTTTTTCTTTCCATATGTCTTTGATTCTTTAAGTTTCTAGTCTGCTTTAATTTTGAATTTAGTCTTAGTCTTAGTGTTTTGTTCATTCTAGAGTCATTGTTGGCCAATTTTGGTAATTTTATAAATGTTTGAAATTTGCATCCGGCAGTTAAAATTTTGTGCGTGTGTATTTTTGTACTTGTTCTGTAATGGGTTTTTAAATCTTGTTTGGCCAATTTTAGCATAAAAGCATTAGAAACTTTTTTTATGTACCTAACAACATTGATATAAATACTAAATACTATTTTAAATACTTAATCTAAATCTTATTTTCATTTTGTGTCAATGCTTTGAAAATTTTGTGGGGTTTTTTTTTCCATCCTAGATTTGTAATTATCATTCTTTCCCCTCCAATTTTGACAATCCAGTTGTAATTTTGGCCGAATCCTTTTACAACAGGTGTAGTAAAAAAAATTGCTTCACCGATTGAATGAAGTGACAAGCAGTGCAAAATATTATATTCTCCATGTTAGATACTAGATAGAGATCTATTTAATAAGATAGTCTATTTGGTCTAGGCTAAATTGCTTGATTGGTCGGTCTAGATCGGTACCAATGGATCAGATAAATCTAGAGGGGGGTCTATCTAGTCTAGCTAGTCTAGATCAAGATAATCTTCATTGGCTCTTGCACTGATGGCGACTGAGAAAGGAATGAGGAATGAGTGACGAGCGATCATTGTCTGGAAGAGCTATTAACTAATTAAGTCCACTCACTAGAGAGTTCACTTCCGCCTCTCCCACCTATAAACTATAAATAAACGGGATTTGTGTATAGTGTATTGAAGAGCTCCCAGTCAGTCAAAAAATGGACAATATAATGACAATAGCAGGTGATTAGACATTCCGAACCCTAAAACCTAAGCCTAACCCTAGACCTTTAGGCTAAGCCTTAGGACTTAGACTTAGGATTGGGGTCTAGAGTCTAGAGTCTAAGAGTCAGTCAGTCAGAGTATGTATGGCTTGGGCTTGGACCAACATCACGGTCAAATTTACCATGGACCATGGTGAGAATCAAGAGACAGAAATGAAGAAACTGAAGGCTTGAGAGAAGAGAAATGAGAATATAATAATAATAATAATAATAGAGCCTAATGAAAAAAATATTTAGCCTAAGCCTATAGACTATAGACAATAAGCATAAGCCCTAAGACAAGCCTTAGTCTAGATATCACTGTCAACACTGGACAGGACACTGAACTGAATCCTGAATCACTGGAAACTGAAAACTGGAAACTTACCACGGAGCATAAAATTCGATAAGCATTACTGGGTGTTCCTTGACCTTATCTTTGAAATTAGAATCAGTGAAAACGAGGACATCATCTTCACCGGCTAATGCCATATAAATACATGCCGATAAGGCAATTGCTAATATTAAAGCTTTCATTTTTTGTTTGTTCGTTGAATGAACGAAAACAATAGACTACCGGCCTCAGACTTGGAAGTCACGGTCTGCTCTCAAACTGCTCCAAGAATAGAAAAGAACTTCGACAAACACACTCGTCGTGAATTTATTCTAACTTCGACAGTTTACACACAGCAACAAACCCAGTCCACCAATCACAATATAGCTACTGTGTTGTCCTCATTTCATTGGTCCACGAGGCACCTCCTTGATCACTTCCGTTCGTTGTACAACTCAGTTCAATGTGTAGGCTAGGTGTAATGTAGGTCTGAGAAACTAGATTGTATCGTAGAGCCATATGAGGAGCAATGATCCTGAAATTGCATATCTGTGGAGTTTTAGCGACGCACTGAAGCCGACGGTAAACAAACCGATAATAGCACTACCGTAATACTGAATGATGATTGGAACTATATAGCCATTCATTGTATACCTGATATCCACTGTATTCAGATATTATGATTACAGACACCTTTATTTTAATACTTCTCGTAAGGATTCCTTAAAGGAAAAACAAAACAACTTAATTTAAATATTAAGAAAGGGCACACATTTTAAAAATACCATATTCTATCACAAATGTATATTATGCATTATATTATAAGTCGATGTCTAGCCTACACATAAGTGTGGTATTTTGATGAAAATAAATTCTAAATAAGAATTATGGTAACATTCATATACAGAAAGTAATAATAGTAATAATAATAATAATAATAATAATAATAATAATAATAATAATAATAATAATAATGATAATAATAATAATAGTAATAATAACAATTATAATAATAATCATAGTAATAATATAATAATGATAATTTTTTTAACCAATTATTATAATAATTAGGCTACCGACGAAAAGCAAAGGTTAGAGATGCATTTCATCGTATTGATATTTATTAATTGCAACGAGTATTATAGTATCATTATTAGTAGCCAAAGGGTCTTATTTAATACTGTCTTTACCAGTCAGTCATCTCCCTCTGCCACTCGTATTTTCTCTCTACTGCTCTCTACTCATCTGTCAAAGACAAAAGATTAAAGAGAAACTTATTATCTTACGAAGAATTATGATTATCCCGAAACTGTAATTCACAGTATGAAAATGGGATTCAAATATTACTACATAAGATCTGTATCTGAATCTGTAATGTTAAGTTGATAAACCCCACAATGGGTATCACATCAACGTCGAAGTGCAGACTGGAATGCTTCTACA
>JAUEKR010033313.1:0-16771 GCA_031762895.1 Corambe burchi
ATTATATTGAGGGATAGGAGGGAGGGAGGGAGAGTGAATACAGCGCGCCTAGGCCTAGCATTAACTTTTAGCTGAAGTGTGACTGTGAACTGAGGTACTAGCGAGCGCTGTCGGTTGACCCTAGTAAGGCCGCCATTACCGCCATGTTGGGCTGACATCTGTCGGGGACTGCCATTGAGGCACTACTGAATCTATAGTAGTATAATATCTTTGATTACAACTATCGAATGTTCACCGTAAATATAGAGAGTAACCGCACTTCATTATATTATACCTTGTATAAGTAAGTGAAATTTTGTGGATAAAAAATATTATTCTGTTGGGGCGGGGGGGGGGGGTTTCATCCCATTCATGCTAGTATGTTGTAAGTGATGCATCTTTAAAAATGCCTAGTTTCATTATAGACAGTTTTATGAACATTTTTAAATGTATGTCTCGAACATAGGGAATGACCGACCACAACGCAATCAGTGTAACGCATTGTAGTGAATGTTCAAATGACAAAAAAATACAGACGTTAAAAATAATTATTCTTTGTGACTTATATTCACAGGCACAGGAACTGCAGCAGGTGATCCCGTAGAGGCAAACGCCATTGGGAAATTCTTCAAAGACCGCAACTCGGTCCGTACTCGTTACATCGGATCTGTTAAGACAAATTTGGGCCATCTGGAGTCGGCCGCAGGTATGGCAGGCCTCATCAAAGTTCTTCTTATGATGAAGCATTCGAAGATCGTCCCTTCGCTTTTCTTTGACAAGACTAACCCCAAGATTGATTTTCCTGACCTCAATTTGCAAGTACCCACAGACGTAGTAGATTGGCCAACGGAGAATAAAGTAGCTTGCGTTAACTGTTTTGGATTTGGGGGAACAAATTGTCACGCGATTGTAGAAGAGTATTCGAATAAAACCTGTTTGAGTAAGAAGAATGATTCGTGGGATAACGGCAGTCCGTGCATTGTGGCGTTTTCAGGTAAGCATGAAAATTCGTTGAAAGGTAGTATGGAAGACTTTGTCAATCACCCTAGTGTGTCTGAACTAGACGTTCAAGACGTGTCCTACACGTCCACTGCGTGTAGGGATCACCACAACGTCAGATATGCTACTATTGTAGAGGATATGGCTGAGCTGATTGGCAAGATCAAGGATCATATTAAAAATAAAGCCAAGGGAATCAACAATGTGAGAAGAATCAGAGTTGTATTCATTTTCGGTGGAATGGGTACGACCTGGCGTGGGATGTGTAAAGAATTGATGGCGTCAAGTCAGGTTTTCAGAGAAGCGATCCTTGAAGTAGATTCTCTGCTTAGTGAATTCGTAGACTGGTCCATAGCTGAGAAGTTTGAAAAGGAATCAGAAATGACTGACTCTGAGGTGTGCCCCATTGCCATTTTCGCTTGCCAAATAGCACTGGCTAAGCTTTGGATCAATCTTGGTGTAGCTCCTGCGTGTTTGGTGGGCCAGTCCATCGGAGAGATAGCCGCGGCGTACTTTGCAAATGTCCTTTCTCTGAAAGACGCTGTGAAGGTGGTATATTACAGAACATCACTAATGGCAAAGGTGGTCGGGGGTAAGATGGTTATTGTGAGAAACATTCCTATCAAACATGTGCATGATATCGTCGATAGGTATACAGGACTTGCGAATGTTGCTTTGGAGTACAGTCCTATTTCTTGCGCCGTCAGTGGAAATGGAGATATTGTTTCAAAAATCAAGACTGAATTACTCGCAAAGTCTAAGTCACTCAACACACAAATTCAATTTGTAGACCTTCAAGTACCCGTGGCGTATCATAGCCATCATGTGGATCCATGTAAAGATGGACTGCGAGAATCTTTGTCCGACATCACCCCGTCGCCACCAGAATTAGAGCTGATATCAACTGTTACAGGGGAAATAGTTGAGGAGGCGCTTGGGCCTGATTATTGGGTTGATAACATGAGAGAACCCGTGAAGTTTTGTGATGGTGTGCAGAAGAGTTTTACTCGTGGATATAAGAATGTTTACATTGAAATTGGCCCCAAAGCTGTGATGAGAGCCCACGCCGCTGATATATTTCCTAAAGATGACATCATGCCTGTGGCATCAATGTCGAAAAATCCAGAGTGGAAATTGTTCCTGAGAGCACTTGTCAATGTTTATGAGCTTGGTTGCAGAATTGAGTGGGATAACTTCCCACACAGAAGCAGAATGCTGACCTGTATACCAAGGTATGTGTTCAACCCCAGGAGAAATCTTTCAATTTGCGAATCTGCACACATGGTACTGGCTGGTGTGCATTACATGCGCAAAGAGCATCCGTTTGTGAACAAGGTCGACAGTACGAATAAATTCAAAGCTATGATGTCACAAATGACGTTTCCGTCAGTCTATGACCATATCGTTTCAGGCATGTTAATTGTCCCTGGCGCTCTTTATGCAGAAGTTGGATTTGCGGTGGCCATGCATTCGTATGAGATGAATGCTCCACTCTACACTGTATCGGTCAGATTTGAGCAGCCTTGCTCTTTCACTCGTGAAGGGGTAGTGGAACTTGACGTGGACATACACGAAGCAAAGCCACGAGGATATGGCATTGAAAAGCACAAGAGCTACAATATGTCAATTGTCCGCGGTTCCAAAACATTTGCAACTCTTCATCTACAAGCACATAACATGAGGGGTACCGCATCTACTATTAACATACGACATATCCAGGGACGATGTCCTCAGAATGTTGATAGAGAAGAGATCTATGGAACTCTGAAACGGTTTGGCTTCACATATGGGCCTGGATATTCGCTCCTCATGCATGCACTTCGAAATTCGCGAGAATGTCTTGCAAAGATATTCGTTCCTCAAGCAATGTTCATCGAGATTGCTGGTACTACAATCCATCCGTCCATATTAGATGGCATGATTCAGACGTCTGTCATGTTGATGGATGGCGTTGATGACGCGAGAGATCTGCTACCGAGATCCATAGGAAGACTGACAGCTTACAGACAGACTGAAGGAGAAATGTACATCTATACAAAATTGAAGAGCTCTGACAGAAGATTGACTCTATACGATCTCAAACTGACGACTTTGTACGGAGAAGTGATTGCTGAATTGGAAGATCTGACTATCAAATCCCTGACTGATAAATCAGGAGGTCTCAAAGACACGTACAGATGTATTTGGAAACCTATCGATACAATTTACCCTGAACAGGAGACTGACAAGCCAAATGCGCTTTATATCACTGACAATATCCCTGAAAATACACCCATGACACTGGTAAAGAGATGTGTCCTTTATGATGCAATGGAAGATCCTTCAAATGACTTGTGGAGAGATTTGGATTCAAGGTTTAAAAACAAAACTGAATACGATATGATCATTGTTACAACGAATACAACCATTGAAGATTTTGAGGATGCATATACGATTCAAACAAAATCGCTCAATCTCTGCATGCTTTTGAAGACGTTGTACCACTATGCAGTGGATAAAACTCTTATCGCCCCTATCTATTTCTTTACTAGAGGAGCATTCAAACTTGAGAATGAAGATAGTACGTCTGTTCAACTTAACCCTATCATGACGTCACTTTGGGGGATGACTCGATGTGCCTTGAAGGAGCAAGTATACACAGATTTTGTATCATTTGACCTTCACCTTAACGAAGACCAATGCACTTTGCCTTTCATCACATCGATAGCAGAGCTGGTTCACAAAGATGCCCAGCTGAAAAACTACCCAGAATATCTTGTAACTCAAGATCAGATGTACGTCAATCAAATCGTCGAAGTGGAGCAAGAAATGCCGATACCGACCTTCAGACACAACTATGCAGACAAAGCTAAAAATGTCATATTGCTTAGTAAAGAGTCGATGGTACTCACAGATACTTTCCCTGTCTACCACGAAGAGAGAAATTACGATGAGGTCACGAATCATGTCGACATTGATATTTCAGCTACAGCATTCCAAAGCCATAAACTGTTCAACTCGTCAATGCTGTATAGTGTAATGGAAAATCGTCAAAGTCCCAAAGGAAATGGATATCCTTTATTTGCATTGGAAAGTGTAGGTATCGTAGAAGGTGAAATAACGAACAAGAAACAAAAGAAATTCAACATTCCAGCTATATCGTGCTATCCGGCTCCTTTGGGTTCTAAGATCAGGGTACCTGAGACAGCAACTATTTCAGCAGACATGATTGACGACTACGTACCTGGAGATTTGACACGTTTTGTGCTGTTGTGGTCATTGCACCAGAAAGTCACCACCAAGAATGTCACTGTCCTTGCATCATCTGCCACAGCCCGACTTGGAGAAATTCTGATTTGTCTGTTGATGAGCCGTCGCAAGCCAAAAACTCTGAACATTAACTTGGTCGTTGTTGAAGAGCTGAACAATGTTGAAGCTCTAAGTGAAACGATCGTGTCATTGGTCCTACTGGAAGAAACTATCATGCCTCTTGTTCTAAGGAGATGGATGGAGCCTAAAAACCTCATATCACTTTCTTCTCTTATCGAAGAATCGGCACGAGCTTCATTATTCATCTTTACGCCTTCCGTCCAAATCGAACTTGTAGACACCCTACATGTCTACCATCCTCGCAATCTCACAACCGTGATTCCTGAAATCAAGCGATGGATGAAAAAGCATGCGGCTCTTATGCCAAGGGTTGCAAATTGCTTGCATAAAACCCCCCTCCCATCTGGAATCTTCCGTGAAAAGATGGCTGATCTCGACGATTTGCTGTCATTTCAAGTTACACAAGTGAAATCGCCGATTGTCAGGGTGGAGCAATCTGAATTGTTCAGACAAGATGCTGTGTACATCGTTGTTGGTGGGTTAACTGGGCTTGGCTGGCTGTTCGTCAACTTTTTGGCAAATAATGGGGCCGGACACATCGCTATACTGAATAGAAGAATAGCAACAATAGAAAAGAGTAACGAGATAATTCAGCTTTCGTTGGCTCAGAACTGTAAGATTCAAGCTTTCCAAGCGGATGTAACACACCTGGCATCTCTTAAGTCATTTTTGGGATGCCTGGAAGCTACGTTCCCAGGAGTTGTTTTGAAGGGAGTCTTCTTTGGTGCGGCAGTTATTGAAGACCAATTGTTGGTTCAGATTGATTCAAAGACATTTGCAAAGGTCATGTCTCCCAAGGTCATGGGTGCATGGAATCTTCACCAGCTGACGAAAGATTTACCTTTGGATTATTTTGTTATGCATTCGTCTGTGACTTCTGTATTTGGCAATGCTGGACAAACGAGTTATGGAGCGGGTAATGCGTTCATGGATGGTCTGGCGCAGTACCGAAAAGATATGAAGCTTTCTGGTCAAAGTATCAATTGGGGAGCGTTGGATCTCGGTATGCTTGATGATTTCAGTGAAGTGAGAAAGATTTTGGAATCACAAGGTTTCGTATTGATGAGCCAAGAAGATATAACGTCTGCCATAATCCCTCTTCTACTTCTTGACTGGCCTCAGATTACGCCATGCAAATTTGATGAGGAGATTCTCATAAAGAGATTGAAGAGAGACATGCTTGTTCCTTTCCAGCACCGTTTAAAGTCTATGCTTGACTCTGCCATTGAAGAAGTTCAAATTGAGGAAGATATTCTCCTCGCATTGCAGACAGCACGAAGCTTACCACCAGATGAACGAGTAGATGTTTACGAACGGTATGTGAAAGCCCTTGCTACACAAGTGCTGAGTGCTGAAGAAAACAGCATAAAATCGGATTCAAACCTTGTTGACATAGGTATGGATTCTATCGTTGCAATGACCATGATCAATCAGATCTACAAAGAAGTGCATTGCAGGTTGCCAGCCATTGTATTTATCAGTGGAGACCCTACTATCAGAACCATAGCACAAGCAATTGATGATGTATTAAGCGGAAAGCTGAATGAAGGATCTGAATTTGGACCAGATGCTGACGAATTGGCTGAAGCAGCTAAATCTATTGGTGACGATTCATCAAAGCCTGCTGCTATCGAGGCGCCGCCGGTACCGAAAAGAAGGGTTAGCTTTGCAGCATCTACCATCGAATCAAGCCAGCTGGCTATCTATAAACGACACCCTCGAAAACAGAGTCTCCACGGCGTCGTTGATTTTGGCATCCCTGTTCATCAGAATAATCCCGATAATATAAAGAAAGCGATCATCACTACATTGGAGATGCACCCCACAGCGCGAACTGTTTATAAGGAAGATCTCTCACGAAGGAGCAGTGTCATGAATTTCGAAAAGACAGTCTTATCTCCGGAAGATGCTATTGATTTCCGGGTCATGGGTCAACAGACAGAGCATCTACAGGAACATTCCGAAGAAGCGTTTGATACAAAGAGTAAAGCGCCGTTGAGATTTATCTTACAACAAAACGGATCCAGTTCAAAATTGAGAATTGTATTCCTAAAGGCGGGATTTGACGTTAGAGCAATTTATCAATTCATTCAAGGTCTGATCAATGCTTTTGATCCTGATTTCAAACAAACACCAGCAGGAGAATTTAGTTATGAAAAGAAATTTCTTAAAGCTGAAGATTTCAATGAACAGCTAGAGAATATTTACAAATCAAAATCTGATACATTCGCGCAGTTCTGGGCAAAGACTCTAAGCAGAGATGTTGCCAATACCTCTCTAAGAGAGGAAAAATCTTTCCCTCCTAAATGTCTTTCAGCTACTAATGGGAGTCTGAGTACTATGCTTTCTACTGACCTGACGCAAAAAATCATGTCATTCATTCAATTGAATCATGTATCGCTTTTAGGTCTCGTTGCAGGCTGCTACCAAATGCTGTTACATCTGTTAACTGGAAAACTTACAATCAGTCTCATGTTCCCTGTTGATCTTCGACGCTACATCAGCGATTTGGATAATGATATCGCCAATTACTGTAACGAGATTCCTTTGGTAGCTAACTTTGTCGACGCAAATAATCTCGGCGTTCAAGCGTTCATAGTAGAGAATAATAAGAAAATACAGCAACACATTGATCATGGCATGCTTCCGTTCACTCTTTTCCAAGGTCTAGCTGAACGTACGATGGAAATGTTTGACCAAAGTCCCCATGGAATCAGCATTGAAATGTTACCGGGTGATTACTCGGCAAACGATTATACTGACGGTATGACAAGATCAGCGATCATTCCCATGGGTCTTGAAACCAATCTGTTCATTCAACACGATCTCAGCAAGGGAATCATCATCCTAAATTTAGGCTATAAGGAATGCCTTATGAATGGTATGAGAGCTGAAGTACTTCTGAAGAACTTGATCAGTCTCATGACTGGTTCACTTGCTAACTCTTCTCTTGTGATTCGAAACATCAAGAAACACACGCGTGGTTTGAATGCCAGGCTAGAAAAGAAACCTTTTTGTGCTGTTCAATAATGAGTGCAATGTATTAAAATGGCGATGATGAAGTTTAGTGACGCTCGATACGCGGTGGAATAATGGGCATCAAAGATAAATTACTCCTCATGTAAATTAGAAGTAAAATAAAATAAAAATAAAAATTTGGGAAATAAAAATTCTGGATTTCAGTACATGTTACTTCTTCGTGGTAATGTTGCTGTTGCTATTATTGTTGCTTTTGTTGTTGTCTTGTTATTATGAATTTAAAAGATGGAATTTTGTTCATGCTCTTTGATTTTGCTGTTTTTGTAATGCATTTTTATTATCTATAATTTGGATTTTCCCTTTATTGTGCTCTTTCCACCATAACCCGATAAATACTTAATTCATAGTACAATTTTATATTCACCTTCGATTAACTTGTGATATTTTGAAACAATGCATGTTCATTTTAGATGTACGACGATGACGTAAATTGCCTATATTGTTCTATATTGTCAAAATGTTTTGCTTGAATAGTGCATTTAAAGTGCATAGAGCTTATTATTGAATGGGAAATGCACTAGAGAAATGGCCTTTATTTAATATTATGGTGCAATGATAATATTTTGATATAGGTATATTACCGAGACTAGTTGTATCGCAAAATACTTAATAAATTATGTGATAAGATAAATATTCAAATTTTCCTACAGTTAATCGTTCACAAATGTATTTAGTGATATGCGTTCGAAATCGGAACTTTTCCTTTTTTGCGTAATCCATAATAATATGATCAGAGCATATTCGATGAATCATTAAATATGATTTGATGTGATATCGATGTTCACCTCAGTCAATAGCCATCAACCCTCCCCACTCACTCTAACCCCTCTCCCCTCATCCCAACCCGACTCCACCACACAAGAAACAAACACAGAAAACAAAAACAAAACTTATTATAATGTATACTGAAAATTGGTACTATTAATGTGCTTATTCTATTTCCTTGAAGTACCAATATTCAATTGTTCATATCTAATCGTTTAATAAACTTATAATGGTATAATTTGAATTTGAACAAAATGAGTTTTAAATGTAGTTAATCAAGACTCATTATATTGTTTTTCATGAATTGGTATTTTCATTATGTAATCAAGACAAATAAATCATCTTCTCCCATCGGTATAATTATCATGATATGTATCACTCCTATAATTTATTATTATTCTTCTTGTGATCTCATTATACCGATCGATGATGATTGTTATTATTGTTTTAAATACTATGTGATCAGTCACGGTGAGACGGTATTCATGATACGGGGAGATTATTTTCATAATATTTTGTTCTATCAGAGAATATGTATTTTAATAATACTGTAGGCCTATTTCGATGTATCATATTAATATATTATTTTAGAAATTATGTAGACCTACTTGGATCTGTATCAATATTAACAAAACAATAAACATATAACGTAGATAATTTATTCCATATGATAAATTGAAGTAACATAAAGTTTTCGTCGTCTTTATCAGAAAAATAAATAACGAATGTATATTTAAACAAAATATTACTTTCATTTTAAAATTTTAATATGTATGAATTCAATTTAAAATTTATGCTGCATTATGTATGTACTGTAATACTGTATAACGATACACATGTTTCGGTAAAACAACCTTAGTCAGCTGACAGGTAAATTGTAAATCAGAGAAAAGGAGAAATGAATATTCTGTCATAAAACAGCGATGCTTATGAAACATGTTCATTTTACTGTACCCAAGATTGATTTTGTTCCCATTCTTTCTTTTTTTTATTTTTGTACGCATATAATATCTTTTCATTTTTAAAAATACGTGTTGTTATTGATTTGGGTTGAGATAACTTATTATTCAATAAAATTCGGTTAAAAACTAGCATTTATTTGTCAAGAGTTCATTTTATAGATGATTGATTTCTTTCATGAATGCTTTCCTTTGTGTGCGTGGTAGCGGAGGAAAGAGGAAATAGGAAATATGAAAGGGACAGCAGTAATGCTGTGGTTTAGGACTTTGATTTGGCTCGTGATCTTGAGGTCGTGGGTTCAAGTCTCGGTCGCGGCGTTACGTCCTTAGGAAAGACACACTACACAAATTCATCAGCCATGGTTGAGCCGTGATCTCCACTGAGTATCGAAGTAAGAACTCTTTGATCCACCGTCCAAATTGTTAATATCTCCCCTACAGTGGCCTTCTCACTATGTCTGGCCCACGAGATGAAGTATTATTATTAATTACTAAAGCATTGGTTATAATAATATATACCACGATCAGGGTATTCCCGGCCACGCTTGGGCAATAATTGAAGCATTTGTATAAAGAAGACACAAATACAAAGAGAGGGAAAAGAGAGAAGGAAGAGAGAGAGAGAGAGAGAGAGAGAGAGAGAGAGAAAGAGAGAGAGAAATATATCTAGGTAGATAGGCAAGATAGAAAGACTACTCATTTCTGCCAAAGGATGTAACTTGGAAAACTCCTAGGCCTAGTCTTGTCAATCGCGTTGCATCAGCTAAACTATACATAACCTCAAAGAAAAAAATGGAAAAATCTCAAATAAATTGTATTCTAATTGGTAGATATTTATAGATACTTAAAAGATGGAATGCGAAACAAAAAAGCGTAAAGAAGAGGGATTACATACTAAAGTCTTTTTTAATTTTTTTTTTAATACATGCTTCAATCAACCAACTTTTAATAATAAACTTCATCTTTCCAGTACCAAATGCAAACTTCATGCAACATTTGAAACCCGAAGCTTGTACAAACGAAAACGCCATTGGTATTGTTTACAAAAGATCCAGTTGTAATAATAGAGTAAACAAAATTGCTAGTTATTTTTTATCTGACTTACATAGACAATTAGGAATATGAGTTTTTATGGTGCGTTTATTACGTATTCATCAACTTTTCAAAAAATAGCAACAATAATAAAATTAAAACAAAAGCAGCAATTACGGCAATAGCAACAATTAATGAAAGTTTGATCGAAAGACAAGATTCACAGAAAACAACCATCAATATAATTCGTCATTTTGATAATGGATAATTTATTTCCTGCAGAAACACAATAGTTATAATTTTTAAAAGCAATATTTGATTATTTGTAAGAACTGAATTCTAAATAAAAAAAAGTTATTTTACTACTTCCCACACTTTCCAATTATCAAAGTGCATTATAAATGGGTCTCGGACAAACCAGTTAATCTGATCTCAACTACTCTTGGAGCATACAGAAGAACTACTTGAGCAATACGTCATTCTAAATTTCTAACAATACCAATCTCTGACTATCACATGGTTCTCATTGAACTTTTTTAGGGTGAGGGAATGTGAATAAAAGCGTTTCTCAATTATTTAACCATGCTCTAACTCTAAATGGATTTGAATCCACGGTATTTATTCTTGAGGAGAGTGCCTTATCCCTAGACCACAGAGTCACAGTAGTCGGAGTCGGTGGGACACACTACCTTATGTGAAAACATGCTCATTTCTTGTACCTAGGAATACATAATTTAATTCTGATGATAAAGGTTGACAATCATTTATATTTTATCGCATATAACAAATCAAATGGAATCTATTGCGTTGTACCATCAACCCCTACATAAAATATATTAAACACTTATCTTTCACTCCAATAATTAGTCTTACCGTTTATTTGATTATATCTTTTTTTTAAATTTCTCAGGATCAACAACAAAGAAAGAATGAAAAGAAAGTTAACTTACTAAGTTTTGAATAGAAGCAAAAGTGTTTGACACACTAACTAGTAAGCTTCATCACTAAGCATATAACGCTTCACTTTTTGCTATAATTTCATCATGTGAGATCGCACACTGACATTGTATTATGTCTATGGACTTATGTTAACACTTTATACGCGCCTTCCTTTGAGCACAATCAGTTTTAATTCGCACATCGCAATAGTTTAGTCTTCATTCGATCATGTTTATTCTTTAAACTAATGATGCCGAACGAATTCCCAGTCCCTTCGTCAATATACGGTCGATCATCAGCTAATCGAAAACGCAATGGTTTCTGTTGAATCATAATTTGTCTCGTTGGGAACTGTGGAAATTTCCTTTTATTCTTCCCAACCTCCCCTGCCAGAAGAGTTCCTAATGGAGGTGTCTTACCTATGGTATTGGACGAAACAATAATACTGTGTCCTTTTTTCTGGCGTTTTTGCTCAATCCAGGTATCTACATCAAAAAGAGACACAGTAGGCCATTCTCTACTAGGTTTTCTGTCAATAAACAACATCGTGACCGTTCTTTCCCTTGTGCGGGGTCGGGTGACTAATGAACTAGTAGGTTTATGCGCTTTAGTTGGAAACGATTTCCGTATCTTTACTGGTTTGTCTGTTTTATCAATCTTGGGAAAAGAAGTAAACGACGAAAAAGGAGTTTTTGTCTTTGTGTTTTCACAGTCCCGATTTGGTTTGTTATTGAAAGATGATCGGATTTTCAATGAGAAACTGGATAAGCTGCGATATGTTGATAGATCTGGGATCATTTTCTTTTGGGATTTAGCTGCGGTGTCCGAAAAGGCTTTCTTGCGTTCTAAATAATTATTTAAACATTGCAATTGACCATTGTCTTTAACATGAGAATTCATTATATCATTAGCAACCATATCTGTTACCTCAAAAAGTTCTTTAATATCACCTTGTTCTTTCTTAGTTGGTGGAAGTATATCACAGCATTTATTATTATTATCCGTGAGGTTGGTGGGCTGCCGATGACTCCGTAGATGGCTATTACTCAAAGAACTTATAGATTTCATCCATAACCCGTTTGGAGTCAAACACATGTCATCATAAAGATCGTCAACAGAATAATAATAGTGGCGATGAGATTTGAGGACTTTTGAAGGAGAAACATCTTGAAATGGAACTTCATTCATTGATTTAGAATTGAATGCATCGTTTGAAATGGCGTTATTTTCTTCTTTATCTTTTTCAGGCTCGTCTTCTGACGTTTGACCATTTGAAAGATCTTGGATATCACCCAGAGCGACTTTTGCATTGATTAGTCCTTTAAGGTGTTTGTTCCTAGACCTGATTTTCTTCAAAAACATACTCTTCTGGCAGTTCAATGTGGCTAGCATTATTTTCTCGTCATGGCTGATTGAGTCTTTTTCTCTTTCCAGCTCATTACGTAGTCCGCTTTGAGTCTGTTAAGGAAAAAAAATAGAAGACATATTTAGTGAATTTAATCAATATTGGTAAGGTTAAGGCAAAATATTGCAAGATTAAACTACTGAATTTCCGAAATTTTCAAACAACAAAAAAACATGTATAAACAAACAAAGGAACTTCGATATAATAAGAGCCTTCACTACGCCCAAAATATATCCACAATTAATTAACCATAATATGGCCTACCACCCTCATCCGGCTATCTCTTGACGTGAGGAACCATCGTGAAGTTACGATGCAACAAACAGGAAGTGAACTATCAACAGTCGTAGTAAACAGAAATGAAGGGGTTATGTGTTAGTGGACCTGAAAAAGGATCGCTACATCCGAAGTTTGTTGGAACCGAGTTCGCTACATGTGAAGTTGACTATAGTTTTTAAAAAATAAAGAAATGTCTGCATCCTTTTTTTTTTAAGATCAGTACGAAGGTAATGCTCAACTTAGTTGAATCATTTAGCTTATTGCATTATGATCAAGAAGAAGAAGAAGAAGAAGAACAGAATAATGATACTAAGTAAAAGAAGAAGTAGAAAAGGGAGATGGGCTAATGCTACCTTAAGACGAATATGAGGCACAATAATGATGAACCATAATAAAAGACTGATATTACTTATTAAGTAAACTCCAGAATGTGCATTATAGAAACGAAAAAAAGAGGATAAAGTAAATAATACAACCATGGCTAGAGGAGATTTGAACCTCGACAGAAGAATGGGACTGAAACCCACGAGTCAAGTCTAGACTGTAAACTCAATTACTCGACCATATAAAAAGCCAATCATTGACGAATTTTCTTTTTCTAAGAAAATTGAGTAGCTTAGTTTGGTAGAGATTCTTTTCTATATGACAAGAAGATTCTGTGTCATGGGCTATCGGTTTGAGTCCCGTTTTAACCATGATCTTCTTTATTTTAAGCGAATCTTTCGCTTCTGCAATGTCTACCCGAGAGTTGACTTATAATTCTCTGACTCTTGTTGTACCTCTTACTTTAAATCTTCATAATATTTTCAAAAAGAACAAAACCTCACCTGGAAAACATGTCGAGACCTAATCATTTCATACAATTCGTGGTCACTGATTTCGTCTCTCTTCTTTATCAGCGCTTCAACCTGACTCCGGCTCAACTTCGTCACGGCGACTCTCGGTCTTCTTTTCATCATCAAATTCATCCGTTTTGGTTTTAGCTGTAAAATAAGGAAAAAGCTAACATCATAATCATGTAGCAAAGGTATCACGAATGTCTCACATGTCGTTTACCCCCTCCCCTTCCCTCCCAACAGACCGTGACATATCAGTATTATCTCGACTTCTCCTGGAGCATGTTATAGAAAAACTGCCTTTTAGGGTGTCTTTTTCTAGGATTCTGACAATTGTCCAAGTATGCCTATATCGGGCTACACTTTGCATCTGAGTGGGGTGAGAAAAAGTGTATAAAGAGCATTTCCCACGGACTCAACTTTGCATCATCGTTGGGCGGATTCGAGTTCACGACTCTTTGATCACAAATCGAGCACCATATCGTTAGACCACAGAGCCACACGCTCATATAGTTATATTGCATAATAGTATGTATCTATACTATGCAATAGTAGTAGATTAGAAAATATAATGTTAATGTTTCCAAGACTTGAGAGTTTGGACTAGTATGCAAAAGCTCCATAAAATAAATGAAAAGAAAATGAATTTTAATTAAATTGATTCCGACGAGAATAAAGGTAATGAACTATTTATCAACTGTTCATGATTCATCTATAAGTATAGAATCATGCATACATTTACAAAGTGAGTTTAATGATATTGTTAATAAAAGTAATTATTGAATTAATTGTAGATTAGATTAGACAAATTTTATACACTTTAGATTACTTTTTAATTCCATTACCTTGTTTGTAATGTACTCGGCACTCTAACAAAGAAGTATAGATTCGAATGTTCACGTGATATAATATATTTCTGAGAGATTCTTTGTTAGTTAGTTTGAATTAATACATCTGTTTTATAAATCAGAGTCAATGATAGCTGGTCATGATTATATATTTCTTAATTAATTTATTCTTACATCAATTCAATTATACCTCTACATGATAAATTAGTTATTGCTTTTTTGTGTTGTTCTTTTTTTTTTTGTTTTGATTTTTGCTTGGTTTTACGTTCATTGATAGCAATATCTTTTTCTGTTTTGAGCAAGAACATTACATTTTGTTACTCTTAAGATGAAGTTAGATTATTGTGCTTATCAATGATAGCTCAAGACTAAAGACGCCTAGAAACTTTTTTTAAAAGCTTATTATCAATATTATTTGTTAAATAGGAATACAAAATTGTTGGTCTTTTCTAAGGTAGAAATAAACTTGTACTAAATAATTTACTTACAGCTTTACAGACACAACCCAGTTGTAATGTAATCACGAAATGATATATTCAATAATCCATGTAAAACTTGATTAAGAAACTTAACAATTATCATAATATTATTACAATTAGATGAGTCACTATCAATTCCAGCATACACGAATACCGATACTGAAAGGAACAAAATAACTGCTTTAATAATATACAATGGGATTGAAATTATTAACTAGCTTACAAGCCAATTCCATATTCAAGTATAGTACGATTCATCAAACTTACTTGTCAGTAATAAAGACGTATTTAAAATTAATTGCAATTAAAGTACGCAGTCTTACGTAATATTAATCCAATAATTGATAAAGAAACATTAAAAAGATAACAGTTTCAAATTTACCAATCGACTATTTTTAACTTTAGACCTCAAAACTTTGATAACGTCACAGCAAGGTTTGATATGGTGGAAACAAAAGCACCACCTGTATTCCTACTTTCTAAACCTCTAACATCTAGTCAAAAACGCCATATCCATATATTAGAACTTAAATGTTAAGTAAATAATTATTTGAAATAATTTCTGTTAAGTAAAAAGCGAGCGCGTTTTAAGCCAAAATTATCCATGATAGCGCCGATGTCTACCGATGGTTCCTACAAACTATTACAAAGGAGAAAAGATGTGGCATTTTATTTTATTTTTAAAAAGCAAATCTATAGTAATTACAGACCCTTTTATGAACTAGTATTTGTTAATAACAGAGGACTGCAAAATACGTTGAACATCTTTCTCAGGGATACAACGCCTTCATGATATGACCGGGGTTCAAATTCAGGTCTGTTGGAGATTATTTGCTTTCCTTCAAGAGCGCCTAGCGATCACAACTAAACCTTTTTTTAGCCTAGCAGCATAGTACAAGAAACTGCTTCCAGCACAACTGATGATATATTCATTTCTCCCCTAAGAATGATATGGGTGCTCAGTATGGGACCCTCACATTAAAGAGCAAATAAATAACCTAGATAATATTCAAAAGGAGCTGCTATAAATCTGTATAAAGACCATTCTTTTAAACAAGGAAGAACAGCATTGAATGTGAATAAACTAGGATGGACAAGTCTCCAAGAACAAAGAGCAAAATAATTAAATAAACAAATGTCTATAAACGTATTAATCATTTAAAATAGATACCTATGGAAACTAAATGTCAACCTAAATCTCATAATATTTGGATCCGTAAGATTGGTTCTCAACATTTTTAAACTATCAAGGTCATTTGCACTTCTTGCTTATACTGACGACGCTGAACTATAATACCGACGGTCGGTTTACGGTGGAAAAAATATGATAAAATGCATTTATCAGTAGTATAAGAGGAGGATAAATATATGCATTGTATCGGCAACCGAAAATCGAGCATGTGAAAAAATTGAAAATTTTTAACTTGATGCGTTTTAATAGCATAATTATACACCGATATTCCTTTAAAAAGCGAAGACGTTGTCTTAGTTGACTTTGATTTTCAACAAGACTATCTCATGCTATCAGCTTGTCATTGTCTACATTAATGCTACATTTATGGTAGGTCAATAAGTCTGTGCTACACCCATTAAGGAGTGTTGATTGTTCTCTATTCCAGCTAGTTTACTGCCCAACGATACACTGTCTGGGGGACTCGTCGACTATTAAACCCTCATAAATTCTGTTATCAATAACTCATGGATATGATCGCCATTAGAGTATCCGGATAGATCATGGGATTATGAATGAATGGGCATGGAACTTATGTTTCTGTAACATTGTTATGAAGAGCGAGAATAATTTGATATCTCTATTGCATAACTTCGTAGAAGCTACCTGTGC
>JAUEKR010033425.1:0-10912 GCA_031762895.1 Corambe burchi
AGAGAGAGAGAGAGAGAGAGAGACCAAGACAGACTGGGAGAGACGGAAAAACAGGGAGAAAGAAAGTGAGAGGAACGGAGAGTAATAGAAATAGACAGACAGACGCATAGAGCAAGAGAGAGAGAGAGAGAGAGAGAGAGAGAGAGAGAGAAAGAGAGAGATAAACTGACAAATTTGAAGGTTAAAAATGAATTACACTTTAATATTGATTTGGTAAAGAATGTACTTTTTTATGACACAAGAGAGCGTCGAGTCATGATTGGATAATGAAGGCAAATGTTAAAAGTTATATTCAGTGATGATCCGAAGACATAACTATCTCACATTATCAGTATCTGACATCTTTAACACTAACGAACTGACTCATTAGAATTATAGCACTGAAACAGTCGATTTTTAAATTTTTTTTTTTTGTACTCCTGATTTTTATTTATTCATTTAAAAAATTACATACTGCATAAAAAAAAAGAGAGAGACAAGATATCAGAATAAGTAACAGATACACAGTAAAGAGGAAGATGTTTTTAAGGAAGAAAAAAGATTGGAAGATGAAAGAGAAGTATACATCATTATTATCATCATTGTAAATATCATCATCATCACCCTTATCAAACATCAACATCATTGCCATCACCCTCATTATCATTAATATCAACATCATTGCCTTCAACATCATCGTCATCATTATGATTATCAACATCATTATCATAACACCCTCAACGTCTTAAGCTATCACCTCCATAATCATCCATATAATAAAATCATAAATTTCATCATCATCATCACCATCATCATCTATAACACCATTATAATCAATAGCATAACTCCTATTACAATCCTTACTAATTTCCTGGTCCTAAAATAGTGAGGTTAATAAGGATAATATTACATTTTGACCTGGTAGTGAACACCATCATAATTATTGCAAGGTAGTAGGCAGATGTCATGAACTATGCATATGCCCAATAATGAGGTAGATTTCGAGATAATTTAGATGTAGATGTTACCTGACAACAATAATGATCATAATAAGGTAGTGATAAGTGGCGTACACCAATGCTTTGATAAAGAAATTTCTAATTTAATTTGCAAGAGAGAGAAAAGCACTATGAGCAAGGGAGAAAAAAAAACGGTAAATTAAATAGGATACAAGACAAAGAAAGAAATAATATATTTAAAATAACAAAAATTAAAATAATCACTAAGGCTCTAGTCTGATTAAGCATACAAAATACAAATACACCATACATAATTCAAAATTTACCACACACTATCATACACTAGCAGTCAGACTGAGCATACAAATTCACCATACAGCATACTTTTTCAAGTCATTCGAAAGTTGATCGCAAAAGGAAGCGGGAGTGCATTGGGTCTAGAATTCACACTTATATTATATGGATCATTTTTAGCATATTTCAGCCAAAATACTTACAAATTTATACTATGGGACAGCTGCCAAAAACACTGACATTTTTCAAATGCTACTTATACTCCATGAACCTGAGTGAGGATGAGGAAATAAGTGTAAACAGCCTTTCTCAAGGACTCAAAGCTGTACCACTTAAAAGCAGACTTATTCTTCTACTACTTGGCAATGACAGATAGCCTTACCACCATAACACAGAACAATTTCAGAACACATGAATGGATCGGTTGTAAAATGAGATAAATGATATTTTTTAATTATTGCTGATAAATGTTTTTGTCATAACTCTCTCATATGAACTGAATATAAAGTGTAAATTTTGTGTGCAAAACGTTATATATGCCATAGTAAGAGACAGAATTATTAAAGAAACCTTAGGATAGACAAAGGAAGCGGATTCGAGTCCCATTCTAACCATGAATTTTTTTCATCATTTTCAACTCTTATTTTGCGTCTATATTGTCTTTTCTGGGATTTCCTTAATTATTCTTTCTCTTATTATGATTGATGTATTAATACTCCCTTGCATCAATTGAGTCTATACTTAACATTTACTCACCTCATCCGATTCGAAGACATGACAGAGAATCTTGGCCTGCCGCCTGCGCCTGCCCAGCAGGTCATCAGGACTAGTGATGAGGCGACGTCTCGCCATTATGACTAATATATCACCAATGTCCGCGATGTACGAGATTGTCCGCAAAGAGTGATCCATCATTATCTCCTATAGCCACCATCATCATAGGAAGGGGGGGGGGGGATTAAAATAGATACAGGTAGAGTAATCATTTATTTGGGGGAAATAGAAAATAACATAAAAATAGGAAAATAATTCAAGAGGATGGGTGAAAAAAAGTTCTTGTCACACCCCTGATACTAGGGTAAGGAGGATCTGACAATCTATAGTCTGTTCGCATACAAATGAAACAGCAGGAAGCACCATGTCAAGATCTAGCACAATAAGTATCTCTTCGTTTAAAATTGCAAATGGCATACTGTTAAAAGTCATCACCTGCACATTTTTTTTTTTTATAAAATATCAATTGTATTGCTGGATTCCAGTTACATCAGGTATCAAGTTACATATTCAATAATTAAAACAAAACTAATAGGGGAAAATCCTATAATAAAATGATTTCAGTGTTAATTAAGATTCATGCAATACGGCTCTTTCATATGAGCATATAAATTAGATCTTAAATCTTAAAAACCACAATGCTAAGCAAATATGTTTTTTTAAACAAATAAAAATTAATAATTTCAACTTCGTAATCGTGATAAATAAAAAATAAAATTGAAGAGATCCTGCCAATCTCCTAAGGGATCCAGAAGCGGGGAATAAAATTTATAAAAAACCTAGATTTTTCAACATGTGGTGTTTTTAGTGCAAATTACCATTGTGGAAAGATAGATAAGGTGAGTTGGGACTTACCTGCAAATCAGTGTTCAAGACCATTATTTTCTCAGTCGACACAAAGAGGTCTACATCAGTACTTGGCTGATTCTCTCCTTCTGGTGCCTATAAATAACAAATAGAAGAACAAAAAAGGGGAAAAAATATAATTAAATATATTTGGTTAAAAGTTAACATTTAGTTTTATTATAAAAATATAGATTTCAATATCTTTTCTTTCTATCTTTTAATTTGCTCCATTTTATTACTGACGTGTTGCTTTGAGTTTTTATTACTTATCTAAAAGTAATTTTGATTGTATAATATAATTGGGAGATCAACTATATTCATTTGATCTAACATCCAATACAGTTTTCTGGACATAGAGATATGGTACATTTTAATCTTAAAAACATTGCCAATTAAAAGCAATTGGTAGTACAATGGGATAGAAGGTCTAGTTGGTATTCCTAAAAACAAAGGACAAAAAAAAAGAGGAAACCATGATCAAGTAAAATTGTAACACAGCAGCTGTAATAGTTAAGCTGGTTGAGGAAGGTGCCTTCTCGATAGATGATTTGTGGAATCAATCAATTATCAGATAAGATTTTTATCAAAATTTGGATCAATTGAATTGATCACATTACAGCTCCTATAAACGTATTTGCCTAAATTGTATCAAATCAGCCTAGAGGTGGAGCTGTTCTAATACCTTTTCTTTTGAAAGGAAAACAATAAACTATTCCTATTACTTTTAGTAGCCTATGAGATGAGAAGACGTAAAACCAAAGCATTTTATTAACATCCTTACTAAACAATGTACATTTTGAGAAAGGCATCTTTATGCAACTTGTCACAAACAGCTTGAAGATTTTTTTTAAATAAATAACTGAGAGGATGTCCCAAAGATTTAGATACAAACAATAATATCGCTCTATAAACTTAAAACAAATGCAATAGATGGGCTCTAAAAATTTCAAAGTAATATCAAACAAAAAAACTGCATGCATGCACAAAATTTCAAAACAATGTATTGTATACTGATACATCAAAACATCAATATATTAAACAGAAAGCACAAGTACTACAGCAAGATCTTAACCAATAATTGAAAAGCTGCGCCATGATAAAGACATAATATATCAATACCATTTCATAAAAATCAACTTAAAAAAAAACACTATAGATAGATTCCAAAATAATTTCTTCGTTGAAGCAATTCAAAACATTATCAACATCAAATTGCATGTATTCATATATTGCTAAAAATAATATTTATTAAGTGAATATGATACATCAAAACATTAATACAAGCATAATTAATACGTCAAATACATCAATACATCAACATGATATAACTATTAAGGAATATAGAATTGTAAAGAAATTTTTTTTTTAAAAGAAACATACAGATATAAATAACTTCTTAAGTCTTAAGTGTATTTCCAATTTACGGTGCACTTATGTAGCTAAAAATATTTATCAAGCAAATATGATACATCAAAACATTAATACAAGCATAATTAATACGTCAAATACATCAATACATCAACATGATATTACTATTAAGGAGTATAGAATTCTAAAGAAAAAGGTTTTTTTTTATAGAAACATACAGATATAAATAACTTTGACTTCTTAAGTGTATTTCCAATTTAAGGTGCACTGATGTAGCTAAAAATATTTATCAAGCGAATATGATACATCAAAACATTAATACAAGCATAATTAATACTAATACGTCAAATACATCAATACATCAACATGATATTACTATTATGGAGTTAAAAAGTTGTAAAGAAAAATTTGTTTCATAGAAACATACTGATAAAAATAACTTCTTAAGTGTATTTCCAATTTAAGGTGTGCTGATGTAGCTAGAAATATCCAAATCAATAAACATAACATTATGCATTCATATTATTGATTGATTGCTCTTTCATTGGATCTGCTTTGGGTAGTATATATAAATCAAGCTGCATTACTAAAATACTGTCTTAATTGAGGGATCTCGGTGTGATTAAAAAAAAAAAATCCTAATAACTTGTTTATCCAGGCTCGCCACAAGTAAAAGATAAGTATAATATAATAATATCAGAAGAGAATTTTTTAATTGTTATTTGCATGTGCTAAAGTCAATAGTACAAAAGTAAATTTAAACATAGTTGAACACCATTCTCTGGGTTGTATTCTTGGAGAAAAAAAGACACTTTACACACCATCCTATACTACAGTCGACATACTCAGATATTCTTTAAAAAAGAGTATAAGAAATAGGTGAATTAATCATGTGACGAGATAGCGCCCTATAGAAAGATGATTCTTTGCTCTTTGTTCATTTGCATATTTAAAATCTAAGATAACCACCTGCCTCATGGAACTTAACAGCCAAATAAGTGCTTATTTATATAAAAACCAATGGCAAAATTATGTCATGATGAAAATAAAAAAATGGGGGAAAAAAGCATCTACAAATAATGGACTAATCGGACTATCTATAAATTAAATAACCACCAATAACAAATTTGAGAGTTGTGGCCATTTTTATCTTACACATAAGTAAATCAAATATTCTTTGTGAATTATATCAATTGGAAGAAGAAGAAGAAACAATAACCGTCATCAAACAAATAAATATTGTTTCTATCGTCAATGGTAATAAGAGAAGGAGAAAAAATCATACCAAATCATACAATATCAATATCAGTGAAGGTGTGGCTCTGTGGTCTAGTGGTAAGGCACTCAGCTCGTGATCGAGAGGTCCCAGGTTCGAATCCGATTAGTGGCGGCGCAAAGTTAAATCCCTGGGAAAGGTTTTTTACATACTAAACCTCACCCCACTCAAGTGTAATGAGTATTCGGCCATAGGCAGAGGTGGATATTGTCAGAATGCTAGAATGACGCTCCTCTCAGGCAGCTCTTCTGTATACTACACAAAGAGTTAAGATGGTAACGAAATGAAAAGGCCTGTCGGGGACCCCTTTGTAAAGCGCTTTGAGCATTTAAAAAGTAAGTGGGAATGCGCTATATAAATATTCACTTTAATTTTTTAAATTTAATTTAAAACAGAGAGTATCTGCAATAATTCACCTTTTTAAAAAAAAATAGATACAACAGTTTGCACAATAATAAAAGAATACAAAATATGCATTTTAAACAAAACAGCAATTCTTGTTGAACATGAATGCAATAAAAATAAGCTTCTTTTTTTTTTTTTAACAACAACAGTGATATAATTATACTAAGTCGCTCCAAGCGTGATTGATTAAAAAGGGGGGAGGGGGGGGACTGTAAAAAATACACGTTGATTACAACAAAATTACCAGTTCTTTGCTCATTAAAAAAAAGTAATTAAAAATATTACAATCATATTATATTAATTACTCTTAAGATTTTGTCTTTCATTTTGATAATACAGCAAAAAAAGATTTTTAAAAAAGAAAAAAATAATACCTTAAATGATTATATACGCTATTTTATAGTCGTTTAACAGGTAAGAGAACAAAAACAATAACATCAACAACAAAAATTTAATGAAGTAATACATATACAATATAAACCACATATTACAATAGCATAAAAGAAAATAATCACACAACAAGTATATTTTATACAAATAAGAGTCATAAAAAATTGCATACATATGAAACTTAATATAGCGCCTAAACAAATTCCATCAAGGTTTCGGAACAAACATAAGCACATAAAAAACAAGAGTTTATAAAACAAAACAATATATTCACAATATAATACAACATAGACCATTAACAGTAGAAATCTGTTAAACCGAGAAAGAGATCATTTCTTATATTTTGTTTTTGTTTAAGGATATCTTGATTTCAACAAGCAAAGCATTAAATATTAAAGAGTTAAGAGTTGATTCCATGCTAAATGAGAATTAAGGAAGTCAGAAAGAGTGCCTCAACTCATGTGCGTATCCAATAAAGTATTTCCATTCAGGGGCCGTTAACTTGATTTTTGTCACGTGACCTAGGGCCATGAATGTAAAAATTAGAGAAACAAGACGGTCAATCTCAAGCTCTAGTCTAGGCTTAGGTCTATCTTCATTGATGGCGGTGACTTGCTTTCTTTCGCAACTACCTATGTCACGTGACCTAATTAATATACATTAATAAAGTCTAGGCCTAGACTCTAGAGCATCAGATAGACTACCTTGTTTCGCTATTGTTTACATTCATGGTCCCTAGGTCATGTGTCAAAAATCGGGAAACGCCCTCTGAGTGGAAATGCGTAATTATTCAATTGATTGATCTTACCCATTTTTTTTTTAAATTCTTTGTTACTTGCACATTCTATCTTTTGGTGTATGGGTTTTTGTATCTCAAAATGATCTTCCTTCATTCTTCACATGGAACTTCCCATTTCTTAACATCAAAGTTAAATTTCTCTTCACTAATGCCTCTTTTATATCTTCTATCCACTTTCTACGGGATCTGCCTCTATTGATAATTGCTAATTTTACATTTTTTTAGTGAATTTTAATTTGATTGTTTGTGTGAACATTTTTGAGTGTGTCCACTACCATTTTAGTGAGGTTTGACAACCAACATCATTAACAAGAAAAACAAAGTATCAAAATGCCACCATAGAGCAAGAGGAATGAGGAGTATAATAGAAACAGGTTCGATGCACTCTACAAAAGTAGACAAAAAGACATTATAACATTATCTTTGTCTTTTTTACTAGAGCGCATCCAACCTGTTTGACTTCATAGTGATTTAAGAATTTCATTGAATATAAGCAATTTTCTCTTTTTTAACAGATTTGGACTGTATATATGTAAAACAAAAAAAAACAGAAAAGAAAATTAAATCATACAACAGTAATCTTCTGTTTCATACTAATCATAACATTTGATTCACATGGTTTGACAAAAGAAGCAAATGAGAGAGAAAAATAAATAAAATACAATTTATTAAGCTGTGTGGATATTCAATAAAGAACATATAGTGACAACATACAAAAATTTATAAGTTACTATGCAACAGTGATATATTGATAAAAGAATAAAAGAAGCAGGTGAGAGAGATGTGGAGTATAAAAGTGTGTGAGAAAGACAAGAATAGAGAGAGATTGAGAGAGAGAGAGAGAGAGAGAGAGAGAGAGAAAGGGAGAGAGGAATGGAGTATAAATGTGTTTGAGAAAGACAAGAAGACAGAGAGAGAGGGAGAGAGAAATAGAGAGAGATAGAGAGATAGGGAAAGAGAGGGAGAGAGAGAGAAAGGGAGAGAGGTATGGGGTATAAATGTGTTTGAGAAAGACAAGAAGACAGAGAGAGGGAGAAGAGACAGGGAGAGAGATAGAGACAGACGACAGACAGACAGACATATACAGAAAGAGAGACGGAAGGACAGGCATAGACAGAGAAAAAGAAAAAAAGCAGAAGTCCAAGCTTAACATTTAACATTTAGACAATTACATTTAATATATCATATAATACCAAGATTAAGAAATACTGACAATGAAAAATAAACATATTCAATGATATACCTGAAACCGTTCTCCGAAATGAAGTACTCCAAGAGTCTGGCATGGGACAATGAATAAAATGTTTTATCATATTACGCTTAAAGAAATTACGCACACAAAGACAACATAAAATACACAGCAGCACAAATAAATTTGATAGGCACTGACTGGCTTCTCAAAATATCTAGTGAGAAAACAATACAGTTGTAAAGATTAAAAAACACATGAAATCCCTAATCATATTATTTTTAAAAAAACGAATCCCACATTTAACATAGGCATTCTTTACTAAAAAAGCTGTATAGTGGAATGCTTTACTTTTGTTTTGTCGGGTGTGATTTGTTTAGTTAGAGTTGTGAGTTTATCAGGTCTTTTGTTTTATTTCGCTCTTGTGCATGTGTTGCTTTTTTTTTGTATTGATCTCTGAAATAACTAACACTCTAAACACTGTACTTTTATAGTACGCCCACAAATTTTTATTTTATAATATACAAACCAAAGTATCTAGTGTTGAAATAGATCTGCATAGCATTAACAGTTAAATCCAATGAAGTTAAATGTATACGAATCTATCCATTAAATGCTTCACTATTATCATCCTTAAGCATGCATAAGTGCATGGGTATTAAGGAATGGCAAATTCAGTAAATAACAAAAAAACAAAGAAAACAATGTGGAATTTATAAAAGTGAAGAAACACCAAAAGGAAAAAGAACCATCGAATATAACTATAAAATGGAATATAGATTGAAACAACTCTATAGCATCCGTGTACATAAAACAAAAAAGCTGAAATCAACCTCGACAGAAGTATTTGAAGCAAAAATGTAATACAATCCAAGGATGCGAGGATGATAGCACATCAACAATACCAATCAAAAAATTAAAGCATCCAAGAACAAATAAGACAGTCGTAAAGATATCAATAGAAAGAAATTTTGAAATGATGATGATAAGGTAATGTTGAGATATTGACAGCATATTAATAAAACTGATCATATGTATCAACCATCAAAGAAACGATTGAAATAAAGACAAATAAATTGATGTTATACCATCACCACTGATATTGATAAAAATATAAAAACTCAAGTCAAATTTATTCATTTAGCTGAAGTTTAAAAATGAAGACAAAAATATGCGGAAAGCACAGAACAACTCTCTTCACATTGACCCAAATAAAGCAGCTTCTTAAAACAAAGAATTAAAATGAAATCATGATATGCAAACTGATAAATGATGAAACAGAGGACATCAAATCATGCATATTGCCAAAGATAATATAAGAAAGCTTTTACCACATAAAGTATTGCGTGGAAAATACATTGTAAAATGAATAAAGTGAAGAAGACATCCAATCTAAAAAGCCTTTAAAACAATACTTTTATAGTAATGGGGCGGGGGAGAGCAACACAAATTAACAAATTCTTAATTCACTAAGTCTAAGAGCACATTCTTTGTCCTTTGAACTTTAACAGTAAACCAATACTCAGTAAGAAAGTTCAACCCATTATCAGTATAAAGCAAAGATAAGATTTGAAAATAACTTTGAGGATTAACAAGGAGTTCACGAAATGAAAAACAAATTGAATCCAAGCTTCTTCAAATGAAAGCTACGCTTCTTTCAGTAAAAATATTGAAAAAAGAGATACATAACAATCAAGAAACTATGCATGTAAAATGAAAGCAAGACATAATTCCAAATAAAGGCAATTCATACTCAGTCATTATAAACAAATGCCAAGTAAAAAAATGGCTCAAGAAACACAGTAAGTAATGAGAATACTAATGTAGAGAAAATAAGAGAAAAACATAACTAACGAAATGAATGCATTCACAAACAAGATGCTATAAACTGGATAGAATATAATTCTAAGAAACTAAAATTAAATTCAGTCCCACTATTAACTTCACGTAATAAATCACATACATATGAAATTTGAAGAAAATAGAAAAGGTTTGATACGCTCTACAAAAGGAAGACAAAAGACAAAAAAACTGGACGTTTCGGCAAAAGCCTTCGTCAACAAACAGAAACAGAAAGAAAAAAAAGAAGGAAAAAAATTACAAATAAAAAATAATAACAAGAGATAAATAAAAGAGGTCAGCTCTAAGCGAAAGGAGAGGCCTAAATGGTAAGTAGTTAGGTATGAAATTTGTGAGCTATTGTGGTTGCTTTTGTTAGTTCGTTTTTAGGGGGTGTTTGATTTTATTTATTTTAACATTGAATTAATTTTGTTAAACCAAAGCTCTCAGCATATTCTTTGAAATCTATCTTGTTTTGTTTGTTGGATTGGTTGGTTGCTTCTGTTCTGTTTTATTTTTTCTATTTTTGTTAATTTGAATCTTTTAATTAACTTTACTTTGTTATAAAGGGGTTGTTTGTTGTTTTTGTTTGTTTTGACTTTTTAGCAAATTTTGTAATACTTTTGGCTTATATGTTTAACATGTATCTTTTTCCCCAATACACTATAAATAATTATACAAGAATAATAGACACATGAGCTGATACATGATATATATCAATAATAATAATAATAATAATAATAATAATAATAATAATAATAATAATAATAATAATAATAATAATGATGATGATG
>JAUEKR010033535.1:0-10912 GCA_031762895.1 Corambe burchi
ATATATCTTAGTATACTGGCATATTGGCACAACTGACCTTTGGTCACTCAGTGGTCATCTAATGTGTTGGCCTACATTCTAAGTGAATGAATCAATCAATTCTCCACACGGCTTTCCCAATTTAATCCATTTCCTTTTGTTTTTCATTAGTGGGTCAACCCGACGTAGTTTACTTACTCCAACACACAATGCTTACGGACATATTAGATGGAGTAAAAAAACAAAACACAACAGAACTAACATTGCCTAACATTATATTTTTACCCTTGTTCGCTTGATTTTTTTCCCTTCATCTGTATCCATCTATCTCTCTCCCTCTCTCTCTGTATCTATCTCTCTCACTCTCTCCATCTATCTATCTCTCTCCCTCTCTCTCTGTATCTATCTCTCTCTCACTCTCTCCATCTATCTATCTCTCTTCCTCTCTTTCTGTATCTATCTCTCTCACTCTCTCCATCTATCTATCTCTCTCCCTCTCTCCATCTATCTATCTCTCTCCCTCTCTCCATATCTATCTCTCATTCACTCTCTCTCTTCCTTTCTTTTTCGTACCTCAACGTACTATAAGTCACTCCATCTTACTCTACGACTTTCTTTCTCTATCTCTATACCTATCTCTCTGCTTTCTCGAGCTATCTCTCTTTTTCTCATTCTCTTCTTCGTCCCTTCATATATTTCTCCCTTGTCACTCACTCACTCTCCCCTCTCTCTCTCTCTCTCAAACACTAACTTTACCATTATCTTTCGACCCTTCTGTTCATGTATCTTTAAACGGTTTCCCACTTTCTCTCCCTATCTATATCTCTCTGTCCCCTCTCGACCCCTTTTTCTCTCTCTCTCTCTCTCTCTCTCTCTCTCTCTCTCTCCCCCATCTCTCTTTCGTCCTGACATTGTCTTTCTTTTTCTCCTCCTTTCCTTTCCAAAACTAATCATCTCTCTCAATATATGTCTCCAGTACAAATTTTCTCCTTTTCTCACTGACTCTCTCCTTTCTCTCTCTCTCTGTATTTATATATCAATTCATATTTTATATCACTATTATTTAAACAAGACAAAACTTATTATTAATCTTCTGATTTGGGCTCGGGTTTGCCAGCTTCTTTTCGAAAACAATGACAAAAACGTTTTTGCGTGTATTGATCAAATTAATGCCCTTACACTGATGCAGTTTCCTTTTTGATCCATCAGTTATATGCCCTTACTCCTGAGGTCACGCCCTGACCGGAAGTTAAATGAAATATGAGGTCGTCTGACGCCATCTTGTGAGATATTCATATCGTGTGACTCTTTTTTTTGGTCTCTCTGCTCTATTTGCTGAATATCTCTTTAATTGTGTACAATCTCTCACTCGCTGTTGGTATCGCCTTAACTCTACCTCAATCTCTCTGCTTATTTATCTATTAATATCAATATTGGCTTGTCAGCGAAATTAAAACAAGACAAATAAATGATTATTATTCTTCTGATTAGGGTTAGGGTTAGTCAGCTTCTTCTCTCAGAAAATTGCACCATAAACCATCAAACCAAAGTCCGATAATTATTGCGTGTATGATCATATGAATGCCCTTTTCCACACGCTGACGTAAATTTCCTTTTTGATCCAATAGCTATCTGCCCTTGCACTGAGGTCACGCTCTGGCCGAAAGTGAAATGAAACATGAGGTCGTCTGACGCCATCTTATGAGATATTGATGTCATATGACTCTTTCTTGGGATATCTCTGTCTCTCTCTGTCTCTGTCTCTCTCTCTCTATCTTCATTCTCTCTTGGATTTCTCTTCGATTGCGTATGGTGTTATGAACTTTGAGGCATACTGCAATAATGTTATGTTCTTTCTCGCTTATTGTCGGTCTCTCTCTGTCTCTTTTCCTTTCTGTCTCTTGCTCTACTTTTCTCATCTCTCTTTCTACATCCTCCCTTTTTCTCGCTCATGTCTCCATCTTCCTTTCTATTTTATCCCTCTCTCTCCCATCTCTCTCTTTCTCTCTCCATTTCTCTCTCTCTGTTTTCTATCTCCATCTTTCGTTCTATTTCATCTCTTTCTATCTCTTTATGTCCCACCCTCTCTCCACTTTCACTTTCTGTCTCTTTTTTCTAACCATCTCTTTGTTTCTTTTCTTCAAGTATTTCCACTCCTCCTTTCTTATCTTCACTCATCCTCACTCATTCTCCCTCTCTTCTCTTTATAGCTGCTCTCTCTTCCCATCAATTTCCCTCTAGAAAAACAATATTCCACTCCAATTCTAATTCTGACATTTGACATTTGACAAGGTCTTGCTAAGTGACTAAGTGTTAAGTGGCTAAAATCTGACCAGTGGCTACTTTCATTACTCCAATGGACTCACACTGTCAAAGGACTGGACAAGACTACTCATGTGTGTGACCCAGATTTCATCAAAAGGGAATTACAAAGTATAACGAACAACATCGGGACCAGTACACTCAAAGACAGAACGCTAAAAAAAAGAACAAAAAAAAAAAAAAAAAGAAAAAGGGACAAAAGCAACAAATAAAAAGACGCAAAAAAAAATACAACATAAAGCAATAACAAAGACAAACTACAACAAACACCTTACAACACCAAAATAAACGAAACAAACAAAAAAAAAAAAGAAGCAAAAAAACCCAACAAAACAACCCCTTGCCAAGCCACCAAAACAAAAACAAGCAAAACAGACTAAAACACCATATATACAAATCTAACAGTAAAAAATAGCAAAATCTGGCTATTAAAACACGCAAGCAGACAGACACCTTACTGTTTATTGTGGCATAAAAGCGATAACAGCAGTAAATATTTATCTAGTCTTACCAAAATTACTTAAATACATTGGGAGTGAATAATTATCAAAGAGTTCCCGATGCAGTCGCCTACTTCAAATGCCGATTAATTCTGCCACCCAGACTAGTTCAAGTGACTTCAATTTGACTTCAAAACTTCTCTAGACCATCACCAAAACAATTTAATTGAGTCCTTGCAAGTCTAGAGTTTTTCTAATACAACTTGGTATTCAGTAACACGATGAGCATACAAGTCGGTACTGAGTCAATATTGGGGTTAGCTTAGTTTCTTAGTGCTAGGACATAGTGAAGATGGATATATTAGCGGTAACTGGTTATGCTCGGATTGAAGGAAACAAAGCAAACAGCAAAAAAAAAACACAAAAAAACAACAACAAAAAACCACACCAAAAAACCCAAAAAAAAAACAAACAACAAAACACAAAAAAAATAACAAAAACAATCACAGCAACAAACAAGTACCTCTTACTATATAAGGCCTTCGTTGCTTTGTCTTTTTCTTTATCGCTTTTCGTCACACACCGTTAAAGGGCGAAGTAACCTTCGCATTTTTCAACACATATTATCATAGCATTATGAATTTATTTTTCCATGTTCTTCAGTGTTGTGTGATACCTAACATGCTTTCGTGACATACATCACCCTCATAATCAGTTAAACCAGAAGGAGAGGGGGTATATTCTTTGACATTAAAGAAAAAAACAACATTATTCCATTGAGGTAGGCTCAAACTTAACATTCGCCAACCCTGTTGAACAGAACATGCGTCTATATTCCCATCTTACAGTTCCATCCACTTTTACGAAAATTACTTTCAAATTAAATCGAGTTCTCTATTCCTTATGCCGATTAATTCTGCCACCCAGACTAATTCAATTGACTTCAATTTGACTTCAAAAGTTCTCTAGACCAATCTAGACATCTCTAGTCCATCACCAAAACAAATTAATTGTGCCCTTTCAAGTCTAGAGTTTTCCTAATACAACTTGGTATTCAATAACACGATGAGCATACAAGTCGGTACTGAGTCAATATTGGGGTTAGCTTAGTTTCTTAGTGCTAGGCCATAGTGAAGATGGATATATTAGCGGTAACTGGTTATGCTCGGATTGATGGAAAGAAAGCAAACAGCAAAAAAAAACAACAAAAAACAAAAAAACAAAAAAACAAACAAAAAAAACAAACAAAAACAAAACACAAAAAAATAACAAAAACAATCACAGCAACAAACAAGTACCTCTTACTATATAAGGCCTTCGTTGCTTTGTTTTTTCTTTATCGCTTTCGTCACACACCGTTAAAGGATTTTTCAACACATATTATCATAGCATTATGAATTTATTTTTCCATGTTCTTCAGTTTTGTGTGATACCTAACATGCTTTCGTGACATACATCACTCTCATAATCAGTTAAACCAGAAGGAGAAGTGGGAGGGGGCATATTCTTTCACTTTAAAGAAAAAAAAACAAAAACATTATTCCATTGAGCTAGACTCAAGGTTAACATTCGCCAACCCTGTTGAACAGAACATGCGTCTATATTCCCATCTTACAGTTCCATCCACTTTTACGAAAATTACTTTCAAATTAAATCGAGTTCTCTATTCCTTATGCCGATTAATTCTGCCACCCAGACTAATTCAATTGACTTCAATTTGACTTCAAAAGTTCTCTAGACCAATCTAGACATCTCTAGTCCATCACCAAAACAAATTAATTGTGCCCTTTCAAGTCTAGAGTTTTCCTAATACAACTTGACATTCGGCAGCACGATGAGCATACAAGTCGGTACTGAGTCAATATTGGGGTTAGCTTAGTTTCTTAGTGCTAGGACAAAGTGAAGATGGATATTTTAGCGGTAACTGGTTAGGTTCGTACTGAAGAAACAAAGCAAACAGCAAACAAACAAGAACCTCTTACTATATCGCTTTCCGGCATCATCGTTAAAGGACAAAATAACCACCCCATTTATCAACACATAATATTATAAAATATGATTTTTGTTTCGATGTTCTTGAGTTTTGTGTGATACCTAACCTGCTTTGGTGAGATACATCACTCCCATAATCAGTTCAACTTAAAGAAGATGGAATATTATGTTCTCTGACATTAAAGAAAAACATCATTCCATTGAGCTGGGCTCAAGGTTAACATTCGTCAACCATGTTGAATAGAACCGGTGTCTACATTAACAGGACCGGCGTCTATATTAACAGAACTGGCGTCTATATTAACAGAACTGGTGTCTATATTAATAGAACCGGCGTCTACATTAACAGAACCGGCGTCTATATTAACAGAAATGGCGTCTATTTTAATAGAACCGGCGTCTACATTAACAGAACCGGCGTCTATATTAACAGAACTGGCGTCTATATTAACAGAACCGACAGAACCGGCGTCTATA
Organism: Corambe burchi; assembly: GCA_031762895.1. NCBI lineage: Eukaryota > Metazoa > Mollusca > Gastropoda > Nudibranchia > Onchidorididae > Corambe > Corambe burchi. The sequence continues at coordinate 5,211 of JAUEKR010033535.1, forward strand.
TTCCCACCTTACAATTGCATCCAGTCTTACGAACATTATTTTCAAATTGTGAGTAAACAATTTACTTGAGTTCTCTATTCCTTATGCCGATTAATTCTGCCACCCAGACTAATTCAAATGACTTCAATTTGACTTAAAAAGTTCTCTAGACCAATCTAGACATCTCTAGTCCATCACTGAAACAATTTAATTGTCTCCTTGCAAGTCAAGAGTTTTTGTAATACAACTTGGTATTCAGTAACACGATGAGCATACAAGTCGGTACTGAGTCAATATTGGGGTTAGCTTAGTTTCTTAGTGATAGGACATAGTGAAGATGAATATTTTAGCGGTAACTGGTTAGGTTCGTACTGAAGAAACAAAACAAACAGCAAACAAACAAGAACCTCTTACTATATCGCTTTCCGGCATCATCGTTAAAGGACAAAAAAATCACCCCATTTATCAACACATAATATTATAAAATATGATTTTTGTTTCCATGTTCTTGAGTTTTGTGTGATACCTAACCTGCTTTGGTGAGATACATCACTCCCATAATCAGTTCAACTAAAAGAAGATGGAATATTATGTTCTCTGACATTAAAGAAAAACATCATTCCATTGAGCTGGGCTCAAGGTTAACATTCGTCAACCATGTTGAATAGAACCGGTGTCTACATTAACAGGACCGGCGTCTATATTAACAGAGCTGGTGTCTATATTAGCAGAACTGGCGTCTACATTAATAGAACCGGCGTCTACATTAACAGAACCGGCGTCTATATCAACAGAACTGGAGTCTATTTTAATAGAACCGGCGTCTACATTAACAGAACCGGCGTCTACATTAACAGAACTGGCGTCTATATTAACAGAACTGGAGTCTATTTTAATAGAACCGGCGTCTACATTAACAGAACCGGCGTCTATATTAACAGAACTGGCGTCTACATTAACAGAACCGGCGTCTATATTAACAGAACTGGCGTCTATATTAACAGAACCGGCGTCTATATTCCCACCTTACAATAGCATCCAGTCTTACGAAAATTACTTTCAAATTGTGAGTAAACAATTTACTTGAGTTCTCTACTTCAAATGCTGATTAATTCTGCCACCCAGACTAATTCAATTGACTTCAATTTGACTTCAAAAGTTCTCTAGACCAATCTAGACATCTCTAGTCCACTGCCAAAGCAAATTAATTGTGCCCTTTCAAGTCTAGAGTTTTCCTAATACAACTTGCTATTCAATAACACGATGAGAATACAAGTCGGTAGTGAGTCAATATTGGGGTTAGCTTAGTTTCTTAGTACATAGTAAGGCTGACTATCTTCCAGTTTTCGGTAGCTTGTTAGGTAGATAAAACTTTTCATATATCATCATAATAGCAAACCAAGACACCCCCTCCCCCCCAGAACAACATAAAACAAAGAAGAAACAGAAACATGTTTCTGGTCTGTTGGAACACGTTTCTTAATATTTAACTTAAGATTTAAGGGCTTATTGTAGTACAACATGATTAGTTCATGACCTGTTCAAACATGCAACACTGTGTCAAATTTACATGCAGATGGGCATTAATATGATTTTTATTACTGATAATAACACCGAATAATCAACATTCTCTAAGGCCACTTTCCTCTTCGCCTTCTTTCAATTTTACCAACTGACTCAATTGTGCTGGAGTATTACTGTTGACTGGGTAGGACATTTTCAAATTTTACCCGAATGGTGGCGTTTAGTAGTCTGCTCTTTGTGATTTAAAACCACCAAGGGAATTTTTAAAGAGCTTAGATGTAAACATGGGACCTCCTAGTTTTTCGTCCGTATCCGAGCAGATTATGTGTCAGATCCTACCTACTCTAGGATCAGGGGTGTGAGAAACACAGAACACCCGTATTCGAACCCAAGTCGTTAGATTCAGAGGTATGCATCGTTACCACTGCACCACTCTTACTACAGGGAAATATAACAAGGTGCTGAAAACTGGAAAATATCCATCTTCAATATGGGCAATACTTTAGCCAATCGAAAGAAATTAAGAAAAAACATTAACAGCACAAAGAGGGGAGAGTTCACTTAGTCTGACAAGATTAAATCAATTCAATTTTTAATGAACAGTCACAACAAGTACATTCATAAGCTGTACGAATTGGGTATACTTATAATAGGTCAATATTACATGCATATTATAATAATCTATTAAGACAAATCATACCCAGATTACCATTTTCGGAAAAAAGTAATCGATGTACTAGCCCTACCGAAACGTTCATTGTAGCCGTGTTTGTCTTCTGTCTAGTTCTAGCTGACATCTGACACCCTTTTTCTTCCCTAGCCCAGTATGACATGGGTGTAATTTTAATAGGTCAATATTAGATGCAGGTTTTATATTAATCCATTGTGATTAATCATATCCAGTTACCATTTTCGGAAAAGTAATCGCTGTACTAGCCCTACCGAAACGTTCATTGTAACCGTGTTTGTCTTCTGTCTAGTTCTAGTTGACATCTGCCACCCTTTTTCTTCCCTAGCCCTGTATGACATGGGTGTAAATATAATAGGTCAATATTAGATGGAAATTACAAAAAAAAAAAAGAATATTGAGACTATTGACACACTAAATGATAGATCAATGATTGAGACCAATCATATTCAGATTAACATTTTCGGAAATAAAATCGTTGTACTAGTCCCAGAAGAAGGAAAGCTACGCTTCAAAGGATGATGGGATGAAAATAAAACCATTGTGTCATAATAATATAATAAAAGGCGAATGATGTAAAGTATCTATGAATCGCTATTTCAAATCTTCTTTAAATGCTCATATAGTTTTACTTACAATGATAAGTTAATAACTTGTAAAAAATATTAATAATACAACAATAAATGCATGGCATAATAATATAGGAAAACACATTCAAAATGGCGTTTCTTTCGTTTTTTTAAAGACCAATGTTATCGCAAAACAGCCCTCAAAATATTTCCCATTCCCCCCCAACCCCACCAAAATAACACCACCCCCCCCCCCCCCTAAAAAAAAACAAACAAAAACAACAACAACAAACAAACAAACCAACACCTAACAACTCCACCCTAACAAAAAAAAAATCGAAAGAACATCACAAGCAAACCCCAAGAAATTTGCCATGCGGCTGTGGTAGTCTTATATAGATTTTATCAGCTATGCAAGGCTACATTAAATGGTGATAATTCCCAATGAATTAATCGACTGTGACATTGTCTTAAGCGATACATTCATGGAGGTTAAGCTGTTTCTAAGTCTCAATGGCGTATCTTCTTTTTCTTCTCATATATGCCCGGGAAGATCTTAGAAGTCATTGGAATTACGACTTTTAAGGGGCACAAATAAAGGCTTCCCAGACCCAGTGTTCAGAACCTTGTCATTGAATTGGGGTTTCTTTCATCCCATAGCTCGTGGTGATACCCATAAGGGTCAATGCTAAATTGGTTTTTATCAACAACAACAACAACAACAACAAACCCAAGACATTCCCACTCAAATCGACTAATGAATCATTTCCCAACCCCCCCCCCCCTTCCCATCTCCAAAAATGGCCGACGGCACATATTGGTAAGTTGAGACCGGTAATTCAATTAAGCTCGACTGGAACTGCCTGGTCATGTGACACGCCCCTTTTTGAAATACGTTTGACCAATGGGCATCTCGTTTTTAATATGGACAGTGATACATGACCCAATAGGTCAGACAGAATCTGGTTTCACTTTCACATCAATCAAACATCAGACACAAATTGGATACAAACTTTCAAACCTTTCTACATAATTGGTTTATCTAGTTTTACAATCTTTCTCATCTTCCTACTATGACTCATCTCTTGATTTTCGTACTCTCTGTTTCATTTATCGTCGTCAACATTTTCATTCAATCTTAAATTGATATCTTTCACTACCCATCACTCTCCTCTTTCCTGGTGTATTCATCATTATCTATTTTTTCATCGTTTCCACCTCTTTTATATACATTTCTTTCTCTATTCTCTCTAATTAAAAAAATGTTATTTTTCTTTCTTTCTACCACATTATCTCTTCTCTCACTTTATTCTTCTTTGTGCTCTCTCATAAAATTGCCACTCTCTATTTCACTTATCACTCAGTATGTCCTCTCTCTCACTTTCCTCTATCATCTCCTCCTTTATATATCTCAGTCTCTAATAGTCTATATCATCTCCCTCTCAATCTCTCAATCTTTCTCTTCTTAATTTACCATATAATCTCTTTCTCTCTTCCTCTCTCTCCCTTTCTCTCTTCTCGGTCTTATCGCTGACGTCTCCTTCCCCCCTCTCTCTCTATCTATCCCTCTCTCTCTGTCACTTCCACTTTCTCTTTCTTTCTCTCTTAGTCAAAGTGTGCTACAAGCAGTGTAAGGTGATCATTAATTTGAACCCCTTTACACAATTGCCATACTGATCCAATGATTCTGTTCTAATACACGCGTAGTTTATCAAACTCCATGTCATGAAATACTACTAATCTCTTCTTAAACCTAAAGGTCTATAAGGCCGGTGCTTATTTTCGGTTTCAATAGCACAAGCAAGCGAAGATCAACGATCCTCCATGGATATGACGCCAGTCAATCGCAGGTTATTTCCCCAGTCTCGTTAACCGGTACTCACTTTTAAACCTGAGTCGGGTGAGGAATGTGTGTGCAGTGTTTTTAGCAAGAGTACAACACCGCAACGCATTGTCTGAGGTTCGAACCCACGACCTCGTGATCATAACTCCAGACCCTTAGCTACAACACCACTGACGCCACCATGTAATAATAGATGCTTTGACATTTGTTTTGATCCTATACCATGCTAAGGTATCGTATTAGAATAATATATCATTAAAGGATTCAGGCTATGACTCTACAAATTGCCCACATAGACAGACAGATAATATAGGTACGGAATGTATCCATATTATTATACCTACAAATCTCGGTAAAGTATGTACGCATCTAATTATATTTTGAAAACCATTATATAAACAGCTTCTCAGGAAGCATAAAATTTCTGAATACAAGGTTTATTTTAAAAAAAAACGAAACCCCCAAACAAAAAAACAACAACAAAAAACAACAACAAAAAAAAACCCCAACAAAATAACAACCCAACTCTGTGCAACTAAGTACTTACTCCATTATAATGTAGCCTAATGCAGTTTAACCCTCAGAATTGAACCAGAGAAAATCCAGAGAAATGATCTAGCAAAGGAGTCTTCTTGGAAAACTTTACCACCACTCGTGATATTCTAAAGAGGAAAGATTTAATTTTAAAGTAAAAGTTATGCCCCATTTGCCACAACACCAAAAAAAAAAGAAAGATGGAGCAAGATCCACGGAAATTTCCGTCAGTTCTTTTCCTACACAATTTTGGGATTTGCTGGCGTACAAATTGATATAATGCTATATTGGTATGCAGCAGAACTCGTAGCTCTCTTCTTAACCACATAAACACACGGGAAATATATGCGTTTGGGCGGAGTTTATAGATGAATTACCTTATACTACGTCACCATACTCCATTTAATGCAATACGATATGTCTAAATGATAATTTTAATAATAATAGTACTCCTCCTCCTCCTCCTCCTACAACTACTACTACTACTCCTACTACTACTACTACTACTACTACTACTACTACTACTACTACTACTACTACTACTACTGATAATAATAATAATAAT
>JAUEKR010033646.1:0-10911 GCA_031762895.1 Corambe burchi
AGTCTAGCAGACTACACTACACGAACCGCCACACTAGTCCACGCATCCCGAAAACACACACACAGATCAATTGCATTAGTATGTCTTCACACACGCTAATACGTTCAGCTGGTCACAATGTTGTATTATATTCACCTGGTTTACAGTAAGGGGAAGAAGTATCCAGGCCTAATGAATTTCGTCTGCTGTAATTTTGTAATGTAGTCTATGGCGAAGGTCAATTGTATGATTAGGAAAGGCGAATTTTTTTTAAATTTTGGGATTGGCGGATTTCCGCCAATTGGCGGCAGATTTACAGGTCTGTGATACACATAAATAAAAAGTCATTCTCAAAATTCTTAACTAAAAAGTCATTACAAGACTAAACCTCTAGCTCTAGGTCTACAGAGTAGCAACTATGAATATGCATAAATCATGATACAGTATTTCTAGACTAGATAGATCGTAAGGATAACAGTTACAGAGTAGAGATATACAACATTATCCTTTTATAGTATTATTATTGTTACAATAATTAGGTTAAAATAACATCAGCAAAGTAGTCTAAATAAAAGGAGACAATGAGGAGGTTTAGATAGTCTAATCGAAGTGATAAAAATGGCTACCCAATGAGGGAATTTAATAACATTTCTTTGGATCTAGACCTCTACCTCTGTCAGAAAAACGATAAATATATTTAGAGGCTTATTATAATGTAAACATGAGTTGCTTCTGATTAAGCAAAACTATATTTCGATACCAAGAACTCATTTTTTCAGTTTAAGGTCCAAATCCGTCTAATTAGAAATTGTTTTGCGTCTTTGACACCCTTTTCGCTGACCAGCACACATATTACTTTTAGTGGGTCTCCCTGCAACTGTATGTGGACTGGTTAATGGCAAATATAGTTTAGACTCAAAGGTCTTTCTAGATTCGAGATGAATGTGAGAATACATAAGTACAAATCACACAGCTAAACTTACATTGATAACACCAGGCTGAGCTTCTCCTTCAAGTTCCTTCAGGTAGTTCTCTAATTCGTCATCTGAATAAACAGGGTCCATCTGGTCAATAGTCTGAGAAAATAAGAATGAAATGAGTAAAAATGAGTATAAATCTTAATCTCATCTAAAAAAGTTACAATACCTATCAATAGAAAGTTACATAATCTTAGAACTAAGAAATAGACAAGCCTTGTAAATAATAAAAACCTGAGGATTTGGAGTTTGTACTACATAAAATAAAATTTCAGTCCTCAGGATTTTTCCTCATAGCAGGAATAAAAATTATTGTGAATGCCCATCTCTAAAAATAAAATAAACATTAATTAAAATTGCTTCTAATTAATTCTTGGGATAAACTTGAACTTAAAATTCTTTTGGCTATACTCTTAGGCTTTTTGCCTGTCAGCCGATTTGCTTCGTCCTAGTTGGTCGATCTTGGCACTGCATTCTTTTTTGTAGCAGATATTTGGTTTGCACGTCAGGGTTTGGGAGCGCTTAACCAGATTGGGTCTAACAAAACTTAACCATATCGAGCCCTGTTTCAATCTTCATATTTTATCAAATTCTTTAGAAAAGGGATGATAAATCTTGTTTAAAAAAGGATTTGTTTCCAGTCTCAAGGAGTTTATAGTACCAATGCAGACTTTACTGTATCACTAAAAATACTGGTAACTGTCAATGGATTTAGTATGCTTTTCTACAAACAAAACAAATGAGGCATCTCATTACAACATTTCAAATGCAGAATGCCTGATCATTGCCTCTGATAGCTTTTGAACATTTTTAATTGAATTTAACTGATACAGACAATGAAAAAATAGATTGTAGTTTGGTATACAACTATCCAAAGTCATCACAATATATCACATCTAATAGAAAAATGCATCAATTAAGATGAGTAAGTTGACAAACTAAAAATGAAAAGACAAAAAGAAGAAGAGAAAGACAAAGGAATTAAAGAGCCATAGCTGCCAGCTGGAAATTGCCAAAAAGGATGAAATTTGAGAAATCTCGGTGATAGCGGAGGAAAGGTACAACAAAACTCCCAAAAACTTTTTAAAAGTAACATAGGCATAGCACTGATAGTGTATGTGTGTGTCACAGAGAGAGAGAGAGAGAGAGAGAGAGAGAGAGAGAGAGAGAGAGAGAGAGAGAGAAAGAGAGAAGAGAGAGAGAGAGGGAAGAAAGAGAGGGAAGAGAGAGAGGGAAGAGAGATGGAAGAAAGAGGGAGAAGACTGGAATTAAAGTAAAGGAAATTGGGAATCAAAATAGAGAAAATCAGTTAAATAAATGACTTTTGGCACCTATGAGACAAAGAAAGATTAAAAAAATAAACAAACCATCCATCACTTACATCCCAGCCTTCGTCCTTGATAAACTCAGGGTTATCTCCATGCTGACCTGTGTAGGCCAGGAACTCTTCCAAACTGACCATGGTATTGCTGTCCTTGTCGATCTCTTTCATGATGTGCTCACGCATGCGATTCATCTCCTCCTCCCTCTCCCAAGGATCGTCTTCCTCCTCTGGATTTTCAGGGTCGTACACCTTGTCCAGTTCAAGCTGCAGCACAGAGTCAATCTCCTCAATGTTCCACTGAAAGTCTCCGTTGAGGTCATGTTTCATAAAGAAGGTCTTGGGGTCAAACTCCTGGTCTTCAAAATGGTCGGCCTTGTCCCAAACTTCTTCAAACTGATCCTTACTTCCCTTGATCACAAAGAGATGAGAGCGAGCAAGAGAAAAAGATAATAATAATAGTGAACATTAATGTAGGACCACTTCTAATGTTAGCTAGCTCTAGGCACTGCAAAAATGACATTACTTTACCACTAGCATAAAATATGACCATTCCAAAAACTAACAACAATAAATTCACAGCTTGGTATAGAGACTCCTTGTATATGCATAAGACTTCATTTAATGCAATGTCAAAAAGAAAGAGTGAAGGTAAACGAAGGTTGCTAATATCCTTGTAACTGACTTCATGTTGATTCCAATCTCGTTGAATGCTTTTTCACTGTATTAAGGATTACAGAATAGGAAATGATGGTTTAAAAAAAATGTCAGTAAAAATCATGAATAAAGAAATATTAACAAACAACAAAGTCTAGCGCACTTGATCTAAACCAACACATTAAAGCGTCAAATATAATATCAACCATAAAATCAATGAAAAGTTCTTACAGGGTGGTGAAGTTTGGGGTGGTCTTTATGCTTTTTCTCAACTTCCTTCAGTCTTTCCTCTTCCTTCTTCCTGTCTTCTTCAGCCATATGTTCAAGTTTTTGGCGCTTGTGAGCTTCCTTGTCAATCTCATGCTGCTTAAAATCTTCTTTTCTTTTCTCGTCTATAGATTCAAGATCTGCAGTGGCCTATAACAATACATAATTTGAAAATTCAATTTAAACAAAAATAATAATCACATAACAATAAAATAATAAACTGCAATTTATACACAGTTTTCATCGAAACCTCAAAGCACTTCACACCATCCACCACACAGAGGTTGCGCAGAAGGCTACATGAAGTTATTGATTCATCAGCAAGAGCATTAATAAGATAAACATAAAAAAACTGAGACCAATTGCTATTTAAACTCACAGTTTTGATAAGGGCGCGGAGATCTTCAACACCAAACTTTTCAAGGTTTCTCCTGTCTCCTACGTGGTTAATGCTAAACTTCTCCACATCTGAAGACAAATAAGAAGCCGTAAAAATCAATCAATTGACCATAACATTAAGATCATTTACCAATCATTAATAATAGACTGCCTTCATACTGTAAACAACATATTGCCTTTCATATTAAACCTATAATCAGAAACAAACTTTATGTCACCCAATAATTTAAATAAAATCAAAGAAAATCAGGATTTATAAGTTTAATGAATACAGAATTTAAAAATTTAAACATCAAATAGTGATATTAAGGTTTATGAGAGGTATTTTAATCAAATAAATGCAAACAATTTGTCTTTAAAATACAACCTATAGGGTACAACTACCAGGTTTAAATATTAAAATGTTTACCTGGAAGATGACTCCTCTCCACAAGTTTTTGCAAACGCTGAACCTCTCTACGTTTCATCTCGTCCAGATTGGTTCTGATGGAATGGCTCACCAAGCTTAAATAGTTTGCCACATTTCCACTCTATTAACAAGAACAAGGTTTCTTTTAGAAATCGGATTGTAATCATCATTATCAGTTAAAAAAACATAAATAAGTATCAAATTATCATAATTGTTACCATTAAAGAAGAATAACAAAGAGCTTGTAAATGGAAATTACCATAATTTTATAGAAATGTGAACATATCGTTAGAATTATGCACAATGGAGACATTGTGACGAAAATTATATAACAAGTTGCCAGACAATAACGACAGCATGCTTTATCTCTCCCAGTTTGGAATCAACACCTTTGACTATGATAGTTATTGAGAAACCCAATTCTTTACATGTATTACATCTGCTTCTTTAGATTAATAAGGGAATCAAGGCACTAATGTAAAGAATGTTACAGAAGTTCTTGATCATATTCTTCATGGAAATTATTAAGCTACATTATTGAGCCATGTACTGGTGTAAGTGACATATGTAATAAAATCACACTTATTCACTAAAGTATCATATATCATAATTCTAAGAATACACTTGTTTCTTAGAAACAGTCCAGTTCCTAAAGAGTAGCATTTTCTTGGAAATGTAGCCTGATAAAGCAGCAGTATACTACGCGCATGAATTAATATTTGATCCTCCATGACCAACTGTGATAAATTTAGAAAGATTAGTGAGGAAGGATAAATGTAAACGCATCTTAATTTAATAAAATTGCACACCAATATTGAACAATCGATTTTTTCAATCTTCATTGGTGTAAAAATTATTGCCACTAATACTTCAATCACTTTGTTATTTTTTTAAATTAATGTAATAATGTAATCGACATAATTTAAGCGTAAATGACAATGACAATTTGTGGATTGCAAATATGAAGTGCAATAACAAAAGCATGCCGATATTTTGCATGTATCAAATCGTATATATTAATAATTTTTAAAAATGAGCTCTACTCATACTCATAACACATGCCAGCGTTATATCATGCTTCGTTTAGAAAATAATATCAATTGTTATGTTTGGCAAACTATCTATGTATGGTAAATGTAGTTTACGTTTAGCATGTGATTCTGTCAACAATTTTTATTAGAAACAAATGCAGCAACAGATCATAATTAAGTAAGTAAGAGACCTATATCGAGACAAAAATGAGAAGAAAATACCCGAATGTCTGAAATATTAGCAGTGGCTAATTTTGTCTTGAATGCCTCATCCTTCTCAAGCTCCTCTACAACTTGTTTCAAGTAATGCTCATATGGCAATCCCAAATCAAACTGGAAAGACAAAATAAAAACAAATAAATAAAATTAAAAAAAAACAATGAAAGGAAATATCTTAGGAATAAAATATTTAGCATGCTCTTCCAAAACAACAATTCATACAATTGTGAAATAGTCAATTTTTTAATCATATTACAAACAGTCAAAATTACTACCAAAGACAATCAGATTTTCTCATATTTAGACAAATAAAAGGCAAGGGGTATTATTATAATTCAAGATATAATTGCTTCCTAACAATGTAAAATGCTGAAAAATATTTTATTTCGTTTATTTTAATGCAAGTGAGACATACTTCTATGATAGAGGTGATGAGTTGCGCTTATCGGCCAAGGACGAATGATGTTCCTTGAACAAAGTTTTATACCACCTTGAGAGTTAGCAGAACACTAACTATCAATAAATTTTCTGATATAAGACAGTAACTAGTGATTATTTCATTTGCTGCAGAGGAGAAAAGCTGGGGGTAGGACGGGTGGGAGTTGAGACAATAATGGAAGTGTTTCATCATTGTGTATTTGACATATTATTTAAAATAGTACACTTAATACAAATTTATGAATAAATCAAAATAAAAGTAAGGTCGCCTTTGATATACTTTAAAGGAGAACCTACAATATAAAGATACTTAAAACTTTCTACCAAACTCATTAAAAAAAATTTTTTTTTAAATATCTGCCAATACAAAAAGTATTATATAATCTAAAATTGAACCGAAAGGCTTTCATCTCAATATGAAGGTCATAAAAGTCAGAGATCTCAACTAAAAACCAAAACAACAACTGAAAAAAAAAGCATCCCAGTGAAAATTGTTTTAAAATGTTAATGATAGAGATTAAAGTGCGAAATAATGTGAAATGGCTATAGGGGTATATCACTTATCAACTTGAAATGTATGGCCGTCTACTAATTTTACATTAAATTCCTTCACTTCTACCTTATCTTCCATTACAAGTTCCATTTGTTTCTTATATTAATGTCTATTATTATTTATTTGTTTCTACCCAAAGAATTTTTCAAACTGCAGAGCCGTTTAAATCAGCGGATTTGCTGGAAATTGAGAGCCCTGAAAAGTAAAACACTGCAAAGATAATCACCTTTTCGTCGGGAGAATTTCCTTCAGCAGGGTCAGGATGAGGAGGACCTCTGTTGAGAGGTTTGGACATCACATGAGAAACGCATAACAACAGCATAAATGCCGGTAGTCCTATGCGGGTGGAATTCATATTGTACGCAATCGTACTTTCTCTGAAAAAAGTTGAATGTTTTCTGTCAAAATTCTTTGTACATTACTACTTAATGTTACATATTATAGTTTTTACACAGAGTGCATTTGGTCTTCTACTTTTTCAGGCCAAATTTACAAATATGGACATGCATAAACTCATTTTAAAATCAAGCATAAAAGAACAATTAAGTTAATAATCAGGTATGTACATGTGAGAAATTATAATGATCTGTCAGTATTTTGGAAAAAATAAAATATTCTGAGTAAGGGGAGACCATTATATATGTAACAGCAGCAATATAATATATATTTTTACAGAATTTATTTTAAGGAGCTATTTTTTTTCTTAGATTCATCAATGATGAATTTTCTGGAAAAAAACTTTTATTTATTATTCCATTGTTAAAATAATTATTCATAACCTATTTCTTCTGCCTACATGCAAATAAATTGGCAGTCTAAGCATTTTAACACTATTAGTATTGGTATCTTATATTATTAATCTGTCTCAATAAGCAGAGGTAAGTATATCATATACAATGTATTTATTTCTGCTGTTGTGAATACACAGGGAACTTTCTTTTCATTCATTTCCTAGCAACTTGTCATTGTTTTAAAGATGTATGTATGTAATTAATAAAATTATCCAAATGTGAAATATGTTTGTTACTATTCCAGATAAATTACAATAAGAATAGGGGTTGAACCCATGAACCTCGGCACCAAATCGCCTTGCCAAAAAGAAAGAACTCCTCTATTCCCTAAGCCACTCAGATAAAACAAAAGTTCTATCATGTAACACCTAGTCTTTCTTGGAGATTTTCCCCGACTAAGTCAATTATTGGGTATACCTGACGGTTTGACAAAATAGCCGAGAAATGCTCCTAATCCTGCTTTTTTGGTTCATTGTCTCAATCAAATGAGGATTGTGAAGAGAAGAATTGAGATAAAATAGATCTGCAGCAAATGAAATGATGCCAATTCATTTGTCAGAAATCTGAATCAAGTGATTTCCCACTTATAACAGTAACAGATAAAATTGGAATTTTCCCAACATACAATATTTTTATAATTCTCACCACTTCGGAATTTTGCGTAAGCTTTCTTATTGCTTTAACCACATTCTCATTGGTTCGTAAACACATTCTGAGACCTCTACAAACATATTTTAATGCTTTTAAACGAATGACAAAGCTTTCAGATATATGTGTTCATAATGATATTTAAAAGTGCTTTTTTGAGCGAAACTTAGACTAGCGCAATAACGAAAATTGACAAACTACCACATTTGGTACCTTAGGCCTAGACTCGTAGCCCTTGCTAAGAAGCATCAACGATGTTTAATGAGCCTCTTTTGTCATGTTACGAACCAATGAGAAAAGTTCAAATCGTCGTCATCGGTTCTGAAATCCCCTTAGCTAGGATCTCAAGACTTGCTTTGTAGTTGTATCACGTTGCGCACACTTACTTAATATGCAAATAAATATGATACGGCATTACAATAGTCAAAATGAAAGTAGTAATCTTCTTCATCCCTTAGCCTTAACTTTTATGTCATTTGTATCATACATCAGACTTCGGCAGTTCGTAAATTTTCTAAGATGACCCGATCTATAGTTGGAAAATCTTAGAAAAAGTTCACAAATTCGTTGTTTTTTTTTCATAAATAAGAAATAAGGTAGAATAACGGACCAGAATAACATTTTGATAAGTAACTAGAGTAAACCTCGGCGGTTCGGAGAAATAGCCGAGAAATGCGCCTAATCCCACTTTCGGTTAATTGCCTCAATCAAATGACGATTGTGAAGAGTAGAATAGATAGAATAGATCTGCAGTTTGTAAATGAAATGATGCCAATTCATTTGTCATTAATCTGGATCAAAAGATTCCCCGTTTATCTATTATAGTAACGGATATAATTAGAATTTTCCAAACGTACCATACTTTTATCATTCTCACCACTTCGGAATTTTGTGTAATGTAAGCGTTCTCATTGCTTCGACCGCATTCTCAACGGTTCGTAAAACACATTCTGAGACCTCTATAAACATATTTTAAGGCTTTTAAACGAATGACAAAGCTTTTAGATGTGTTCATGATGATATTAAAGTGCTTTGTGCAAAACTTTGACGTCTTTGATGCATATATAAACTAAAGCGCAATCACGAAAATTGCCGAACTACCGCATTTGGTACCTTAGACCTAGACTCGTAGCCCCGTTAGGAAGCATCAACGCGGGAAAATATTCGTCAAATGGCTCTCGGTAGCTCAATCGGAAATTGCCATATATATGGTAATGAAGCTAATTGAATGGTCGACCTTCGGAATGCTGCATTCGTCATTAATTCCGATTTTAAACGATGTTTAATAAGCCTCTTTTGTCTATTTTGAACCAATGAGAAAAGTTGAAATCGTCGTCGTTTCGAAAGAAGACCTGATCTATACTATCTAGTTGGAAAATCTCGAAATAATTCCACAAAATCGTGTCATTAGGTAGGGTTTTTTTTGCATAATATGGTAGAATAACATTATGTTAAGTAATTAAAGTTAAAGGCCTTAATTCCATAATTTGATGCAATAAACGAAGTGATACACTCACAATCTGTTTAGTTTATCGGGTCTAAAAAAAATTCCGAAACATCGACGAGGATTACGCCTGAACCATCGAGCTTTACTCTAAAATTAAAAGATTTATAATTCCATAGATATTAATTCATAATTTGATGCAGTAAACTGTAAACGAAGTTATACCAGTACCAGCTGTTAAGACCGTTAAGTCTATCTTCTATAGTAGACGTGTATCGTATCTGATTTACTGATCTAAAAAATCTCCGAAGGATCGATGAGGATTTACGTTTCAGAACCATCGAGGGTTACTCTTAACTCTTGATTTAGTTTTAAAGATAAGTTAAGAGCAATGTTCAGGTACGGAATTTACCTTCTTGGTTGAGCAGTGAGCAGCCTTGGCCTTAGCCTTGCCTTCTTAGCGCCCTTAGCCTTAGACTTTAGACTTAGAGTTAGAGTCAGAGAGTTGGAATTGAAGTTCCGACTAGTCTAGATCTATAGTCTATACTATACTAGCTTGTGGAGATATCTTAGTTATCTATCAGCTGTCGTAAGTCGTAAGGAAATGTAAAGTAAAATATAAGGTATAGATACCTATAGACCATGGACTAATTTAAGTAGACGTCTAGACTAGATAGAGAGTCTAGATTAATAAAACCAAACCGGATTCTTACGTGTTATTGTGGTTTCGATGAGGTAAATAAAAGGCTGATAATGGATTGGTTAAAAATATTCTGATTCATGGGAAATCACTCTGGAAAGAAAGAAAAAATATTGCGTACCGGTGGCCTGTTATTTATTTATTATTATTTTGCTCTCCCTTGCCTTGTCGACTTGACTGCTCTGCTTCTGCTAGATATCCAGTATCCAGCCTTCAGCCTAGACAGATAGACTATGAGATCTCGGTGAGCTTAGCTGATAGATTGATAAAGCTGATAACGATTAGACGTCTAGAGGGTCTAGACTTCACTATGAATATTAGGCTATCTCTGTCTAGACTAGTCTAGACTATCAATCAGTGGTCTTACCTATTTTATCTATATATAGTTTAGCTAGAATAATAGATTACATGATTACAAGACTTGTGCTTAGACGCAAGACGTTCACTGCGTTCACGTTCACTTCATATCCTAGACTAAGACTAAGACAAGCTACTAAGAGACTTTAGACAAGACGAATAAGATTAAGTCTAAGACTAAGACTAAGGTAATGGTTAATTATCTTCTATCTAAGTCTAGATAATGTCTAATTCTAGATCTAATGGTAATGGTATGCTTAGTTTAGAGACTTTTTAGGTTTAGGACTTATCTAGATAGTCTATCTAGACTAGTCTAGAGTTAGAGTAAGTGTAAGACTAGTCTAGAGTTAGAGTAAGTGTAAGTGTAAGAGTAAGAGTAAGAGTAAAGGAATAATGCATAAAAGTCAAAGGCATAAGGCAAGGCCCTAAACTAAGATCAAGGTACACCTTTCTTCTTTTACATTTTACACTCTAGACGACGTCTAGAAGTCTAGAAGACTTCTTAAAGACAAACACTCATTAGTCTAGACTAGAGTTAATCTCCCATCAATCGGACGCTAGAAGTCCTTAGCCTTAAAACAGTTGTAACTTATGGTAAACACCCTGAAAAACCTCTGTTAATAGTTAATTTATTGGCTGTAGGCCTAGAGCAAGGGGGCATTTCCCGGTAACAGGGTAAGTCGGTAATTCAGTGGATCAACCGCCCTTTAACTCCTGAAAA
>JAUEKR010033757.1:0-10907 GCA_031762895.1 Corambe burchi
CTCCTTTTTCACATGTTTCTCTCTATCTCTCTTTCTCTTTATCTATACCATCCACAATCCATATCTTCTTTATTCTATTTTATTTATATTTATTTCTCTCTATTTTTCTATGTGCCTCTCAATCTCTCTAATATGAATGAAACACTGATCGATGTTCTGCATGTCCATCTCATTATAAGAGTTATTGCTGCAAATTTGAGGTTTAAATTATTTCTTCTTTCTTTATTTAAAGCTTCCCAATGGACTCAATTGACTTTGAGTATTACTGTTGTCTGGGTAGGAATGTTTATAAACTCTTACCCTGGTGGCGGCTTTTAGCAGACTGCTCTTTGGGATTTATATTATTATAATATGCTACCAAATGGAAGATAAGTTAAAGGGTTTAGATGTACACACGGCACCTCCTAGTTTTTCGTCCTCAGTTGTTTTGTTGTTTTTTTTTTTGTTGTTTTTTTTTTTTTTTTGTTTCAGCTTTGGAAAATTGATATTTTTGTTCGTTCAGTTATTGTTTTGTTTGTTTGTGTTTTGTCTCTTTTTTATTAGTTTCTTTATTTTTTACGGTGTGTTATTATCGGAGGGGTTTAGAGTTTTGTATGATAGTACGACTGTATAGCTCGTCGTGCTTTGCATTTCTATTGTAATGAATTATCTTTCAATCAATCAACCTCATCTTCTGCTTTTAATGAATACGTGATTGCATATTAATTCTATATACTATTCATCTTTAATCAGTGAAGTTGGATGGCATTGCTGTTGATGTTTTTTTTTTTTGGGGGGGGGGGGCGGTATTAATTTTTATTTTTGGGTTGTTTTTTTTTTTGTGTGTGTGTTTTTTTTACCCATGGTGACGGCCTTCTCCTTGCGATTCTAAACCACCGAGGGGTTATTAGCATGCTTTGAAGTAAACTCGGGATCATCTAGTATTTTTCCTCCGTTTACAGGCTAGACGATTGATGATTGACTGATTTCCTGTGAGGCCATGACTTCAATTTTCGAAGATTTAAATATTATAGCCTTTACATCATTGTCTAATTTTAATGTATGAACTCTCGAACAAGCTGAATCCTCTCGATTATTATATCCTCCAATCAGTCCCAATCTCTGCCCAAAAATGAATAGTTTGTTTTTAAGTATATTTCTAACTTCTATCAGTAAATTGCTCCAGAGTCGAAGTGTGGATGGGTATAATGAATGAAGATGTACGACTATCTTTTCTTCTCGATATTACTACAACATTAAATGGATTTCAATATTGTTTTAGCTCCACTATTTCCAAGTGCATTGATTATTTCATTAATTATTTTACATTGCATTTCGCACAATTTCATAGTGTTGATTGTTAAAATGTATACATGATAATATATAATGCTAGATCATATGTGTCCATTTCAGTGTCTGTAATAATTCATTATTTTATTACTTTAGAATTCAGATGTTCGCATTATTTAATGTTGGTTTACAAAGATTATGTGTTGTTTTGTTTGTTTGTTTTTTGTTTTTTGTTTGTTTGTTTTTTTGCTTTTATTCCTTTCATTCCAAATGTATTTTAACTTTTATTATTGTATGGAATATGGACCGATGGCCTTGAAAACGGCAATAAAATAAATTGAAATAAATTGAAATTGAAATAGTTTCATTGTAGTAGACTAGCTTTTCATTCTGGCTTTGTTGTGATTAATTATACTCCTCAACAATATCTTTTGTCTAGTTATAGTGATTAACGAACATGCACCAACGCAACTTCACAGCATGTGACATTCAACATAGTGATAAGAGTAAAGGTACCCGCGCACGTTTAATAAAACCATCAATATATTGACTCGATACTATTGACGTTATTATATTGATGACACCATTGACCGTATGTAGGCAATTTTATTGTCAATAAAAGATTTAAGTCAATATATTGTTTAAATGAATTGAGTGTTCTATGTACCTTAGTCACAGTATAATTAAAATTGGCCTGCATCTTTTTTTCTGACACGTAATTATTATGTGTATCCAATGCATAGTATGTAAGTAGGCCTACATTTCTACAGTATCATCTTCATGCAAAATGTTGAATCAATTTAATTCAAATTAATTCTTAAAAGGAAGAAAACGAATGTATAAATCATAGAGGTGCTCGGTGTTATGTCTACTTTGTGGAAGATTAAGTCTGAGGATCATCACAATTGGTGTGGGCAAAAATACGTCCATGTCGAAAATATTGACGAGACTGATTTTATTGACAAAAATGCACTGACACTAGCGTGGGCAAATTCCCCTCAAGATATTGAGTCAATATATCGATGGTTTTATTGAGCGTGTGTGGATGGCTTATTATTTGTGTACATTATAGTAACATTGAGCAAGGCCTAAATTATATATTAATATTACGTACATTATATTTTCATTTTTCATTTAGCACTACATAATTACCAGCAAACATCGCTCAATACGTGTCTAAGTAAATTGATTAGCTCTCTTATAATAACAACACCCAATTCTTACACATCTATTATTTATCAAGCATGTTAATATAGATTCTTAACAATAATGCCGTTTTACTACAGCGTAATGGAAATATTAAGTTACTTAATATTTCATAGGATAATGAACGTTTTTTGATTTTTTTTTTTTTTTTGCTTCCTTCATATTTTTATACATCTACCCCTTTCATGATATTGTCCTTATTGTTACATTATTTCTATGGTCAACATTTACATCATATTATATACACGTCTGTAAATTAATTTCTCCAAGGGGATGAGAGAAAAACACATTTGAAATTGAACTTGAACTTGAAGCAAGACGTACTGTAAGCTGTTTGAAAACTTGATTAGACTAGAGTAAATGGTTGTTATCATCGGATCAGATTAACGTATAGTATTTAGTATAAGAAGAGCACTTGATTTATCTCAACTTTATCAATACACACTATACTTATAAAGTGACTCAATGCAGGCAATTTAATAAAGTGTGTATATTCGATAACAAAAATTTGATAACAAACAGCAGTATACTCGAGCGCATATTATTGTCACTCAGAATACTCAGATTACAATATCAATAACTGACCCACCAGAAATTCGAGGTCGCAATTTTTCACGGTAATCGCAAATTTCGCAACTTTCACGGGTTTCCGCAACTTTTGGGTAATATTTCAATAACAAAAATATTTTTAAAAATCCAGCCTGTAAAACCTTGCTAGCTAGATCAGAATTAGCTTGGCCTAAAAACTATTTTCACAATCACAATAAACCGTGTAGAGTAGCCCAGAGTGGATTAGGAGTGAGCTCTTAACACAGCTAATACTATAATACTATAATTATAATATTTGCTTTTTAGTAGCACATATAGATATGAAGAAACTTCATTTTCATCAGCAGAATACAATATAAAGAGGTTTAAGACTAAGACCTAGCATATCTAAACCCAGGGCTGCCACAGAGATTTGGTGAAATCCACTGATTTTTTTTTCGTGAGTTAAAAGTATACATAATAATGCGCATACAAATCTGAAGAAACAGAAAAAAGTTTATTTATAACCCCATTTTAAGTCTTACAACATACATAACCTATAACATAAGTAGAAATAAGTTATAAAATAGAAATAGCAGAAGTACAAACAATGGAGCAGTAGTAGTAGTTGTTGTGGTAGTAGTAGTAGTAGTAGTAGTAGTAGTAGTAGTAGTAGTAGAAGTAGTAGTAGTAGTAGTAGTAGTAGTAGTAGAAGTAGTAGAAGTAGTAGTAGTAGTAGTAGTAGTAGTAGTAGTAGAAGTAGTAGAAGTAGTAGTAATATGTCATTAGATAGTTAGTAAGGTATATACAAGTACTTTGTTATCGTATTTAACCACAAAAAGTCACACAGCTATTTACAGGGAACAATGTAATAGTATTATAATAACGATATCAGTAATAGTTCTATATTAAAGGATCAATTTCAATGTTATTAGTCAGTGATATAAAAACCGTACGGCATCACTAATGCTTAACTCACTAGTAATTAGAAGTAATCATTAGAACATTAGAACAGTGTAATTGGATTCATAATCATCATGATTATAATTAATAGCGTAATAAAACCACACACACACACACACTGATATGATATTCAATGACCGATATCAATTAGCATAACTCATTTAAAACAGAAGTTATTTATATTTACATCGCCTCATATTATTATAATACAATTATCTCCCAACTCTCATCACCTTACCTAGAAGATTTATTCTTATTATCCTCACGCTTTCGAATGAATTAATTTATAGAATTACTCGATACTCTAAGACTGGATGGAAAGCATACGAATATGAAAAAAAAAATGAGAGAGAATGATAAACAATTTGAAATTGAATGCAATTATGGCACTTTAAACTAGATCTATTGCTAGGCGGATGATTTTAATTGAATGATGACCACTACTAAACATTCATCACCATCCACTCTTATCTTATCTAAAATATACGCACACATGATATTATTCATATTACTATTCTTTACGGTAATAAAAGTCACAATCAAATTAGTTAAACTATATATTACATAATGTATAGTCTATGTAAAACTTAACAATCTTTGCAGCATGCTATAGAAATTCTGTCAATAACACTTACGTGTTTCTTAGGTACCCAAGACCTATTTGTATCAATCTAGTTGCATTCATAAAAACAAATTATATGCTATTTATTAACTAGATTATTTTCGCATCAAGCAATAAACTGTACAGTACAGTGAAAACAATAATACATATATGAAATTAAATATGTACACAAATTGAATCGCAATTAAAATATCAACAACAATGATAATATTAATATTATGGCACCCAAAGACGGCAAACAATTAGTAATAAAACGTGTTTCAATAAAAGCATGATCAAATCATAATTAAAAAAAATACCAAAACCGCCAACAATAAATATATGATGATGATAACTTTAATTGAAGAAAACAAAATCATCTAACTAAAAAAATTGTTAGCATCATAAATCAGGTTATCAATGTTTTAAAAAAAATCAATAATCGTATTTTTAAGAAAAGAATATTGTAACAAAAATTACAATAAGGCAAGATATAAAATTATTTGCGGGCGAATCATCCGCATGCATCTGAAAGGCGATCAAACCAAATCTAGCATGATAATATTATCCTCAATGAGAATTAAAAGAATCATTCTGGTTTTATAATAACTGCTTAGTGCGCTACATAAATGGTTACTCAGAATAGCCGCCATACCTGAATATGATTTTTCCTGTAGGTACTTATTATTCCAAACCTATCATGGGCCTGATTCATTTAGTGACATTTAGAAGAAGGCTATAAGACTATTTCTCCAACATAATGCATATAATGCTATTTAGTTCAACATTTTACAATTGTCTATAACATTCGTCTAAGTCTCGCTCTACGAATCATGCCCAAGAAATTATTAAACCCAAAGATAAAGCATTCGATGAACAGATTAGAGACACAAACAGCTCCAAAAACATGTTCTTCCACAGTCTCCCAACTGACTTCAATGTATCTTTGAATCCTAGGGATGTGAAGAACAAATTCTGACACTTCTGTGACTGTCTGAAATCATCTCCAGCAAGATGTCCATCAGTGTGTAATTGTTATTGATAAAAAGTATCACTTGATAATATCGTCCACGGTTAGTTATACTACATGCGTAGATTTAGGCGACGGTTCAGGGTCAATGGGTGAATACAGCGTAGGCTACTTCGGTCAGCCGCTTGGTACAACCGATCAACTGTTTAAACAAGAGTCGTTTCTGATCAAGTACATCTATTCCAGCAACAATTAGGCAAGACGTAAAATTCTGATAAAATATTGTCACCAGCAACATCATTGCACCACAGAGGGTAATAAAATGTCTGAATTTTCCTCTATTAACAGCCATTTCATAAGAGGAAGAAGAAGAAGAAGAAGAAGAAGAAGAGAAGAGAAAAATAAAATCACAATATTTATCGTGTTCTACTCCTTGAAATCAACACGAGACAAGATAATATGTTATTATGCATGAGAAAGGGTGTCGGGTGGTGGTGTGGTTAGTTGCGTAGATCATCATGAGACAATCACATTGGATATCATCATCATCATCATAGTAGTATGCATTTCCTTTGCAATGTTTTGTGCATCACTGTATCCTATAGTTAAAGTCAATCATCGTGGTTTGGATGAGGAAAACGAGTAGGATGGATACATAGATAGAAAGAATATTATTATACCAATTCAACAACAAAAAAGATCACAATGAGATAGAAAAGGGTTTAAAATAAAATGATCAGTAGACACTCAATAATGAGTGATTAACACAAGTGCTACTCAAAATGTAGCATGTCACAAGTTGTTGCATTACTACTTAACTATTAGTATTAGCTGAAGCGTCGACACCAGGAAAAACACAGATTTGAAGAAAAAGAGTTCCACCTATTTCTACCAATGCAGACGACAATTAGTGCATTGATGAACATCTTCATAATGAGCTCCATTTGAAAGTCCACAAAACAGGAGGAAAAGGTAGAAGAAGTAAAAACAGCAACATAACTCACCGACGATTCAAGGCTTCTTTCGTTTTCAATTCGTTGAATGAGGATGAGAAACACGATCGCTTAAATAGAGTTTCAATTTGTCCCCAACACCATAAAACAATAAACAAGAATAGTTATCATCATAATGTTAATGATAGACAATTTTGCGAAAAGAATAAGTATAAGCTCAAGCTGATAGATGAGAAGACTGGGAGAAAGAATCTTGCATATCTCCGTTGGACGCCTCAGAGCTGAAATCGCCTGATCCGTCATTCAATATGCGCGCCTGCCTATTCTCCACACACTTCCTCATGTGCTTCTCTAGCGTGCTGGGCACTGAGAAAGGCATGTTGCAGAATTTGCATGGGTATACATCCTTGCCCACGCGTCCATGAGTCTTCATGTGCCGTGTCAACTTGCTAGACTGTGCGCATGCGTAATTACACAGGGTACACTTGTACGGCTTTTCTCCGGTGTGTGAACGTCGGTGCACGGTCAGATTGCTGCAGTTTTTGAAGACTTTACCGCAGTACTCGCACGTGTCGTTGCGGCGATGGTCTTTCTTGAGTGGTGTCAACGATGAGTCGCTGCCACCGTTGGATGGCAAGATTAGTCTGGTGGTAGGGGAGTTGCCTGCACTGCTGCTTCCCCGACTGTTGTTTGTGGTGGATTTGAACATATTGGGGAGGCTGGGGCTTGTGGATGAGGATAAGGCACTGGCGGATGTTCTGGGGCTAAGGTTGAGACCGTGGTTTTCACGACTCAAATTTGGATCACAGCTGGCGGGTGGCAGGCGGGCCGCTGGGAAACCGTGCTGGAAAAATAGTCTTACCGGGCTGTCTGGATGGAACCAGGGTGGCAGCCTGTTGTACATGGAGGCGGCAGATTCAATAGGGTTGGCCGCTAAAGATTCAACGGCAGCGTTCCATACAGAGGCTGGAGATGCGTTGTTCTTGCCTGACTTGTTTGCGTCAGTTCCTCCGTAAAACGCTGTGGGTTCTCCTTCTTGGGCATTATCTGCTTTAGAAGATTCTTTTTTAGGACTTTTGGACGGAGTGGCAGATCGAGAAGACGTTCTCTCTCCATTTCTGTCCTCGTTCTTTACGTTTCTTTCCCTGCTTCTGTCTCTGCCTTTTTCTTTCTCTTGGCTCTCAGCCAAAGCCGCCTTGAAAGCTTCGTTATAAGTCTGGATGGAGTGAAGGCCTGAGTTCTTCATCACCTCACTGAGGAGGCTTTCTGTCTGCTTAGGTTTCTTCATGGATAGATCACTGGGCTGGAGGTTATCGTCATCAGCTGGTGTGATTTCAGCATGTTCACGTTTGACACGCTTTGCCTCGTGGTGAATTTCTCCAGGCTCTGAATCAACTCCACTCTCGTTACGCTTGTTAGAGGCTTTCATGCTCTCCAGCACGGCTCTCTCTTCGTCATTCATTTCCTCCTCCACGATATCTTCTTCCTCCTCTTCTTCACCTTCTACCTCTTCCATTTCTTCTTCTTCCTCGTCCTCTTCTTCCTCAACCTCATGCTCCTCTTTCACCCTGATGGGAGTTCCTCCTGGTGAGGCTTCTTCCTCTTCGCTATGGTTTCTTGAAGAGTGAGTCTTCATGTGTCGTGTCAGCTTGCTTTGCTGTGTGCATGCGTGTGGGCATTTAGGGCACTTGAACGGCTTCTCGCCTGTGTGAGAACGGCGATGCACCACCAAGTTGCTCTGGAACCGGAACGACTTTCCGCAAAACTCGCACGACTTGAGTTTCTGAGGTAGTGCTAGCACAGAAGACAGGCTGGCCGGTCTAGGCGATGAGGCTGGTAAGGTTGAAGCTTCAGAGGGTGGGGTTTGAGCCTTGGCAGGGGTTGGGGTGTGGGCCGTAGACACTGAAGGGAGTTGAGGCTGATGGAGGAAAGACTTGCCATGGGATAACACCGGGGAGAAGGCCAACTGCTTTAGTCGCGTGGAGTAGTAGTCATACTGAGATTCCAGGCCTGGTGGGATGGCGCCTCGGCTACGGTCAAACGGACTGGCTGCAGCGGCTGCCGCGAATGTCGCCGGATCTATTGCTGGGATGCCACGAGCCAGGAATTGAGGTCGTAGTCGGGCGTCATTGATGAGATCAAAGTCAAGGGCAGGTCCCCGTGAGAAGGGGCTGATAGAGGACGGGTGTGGAAGGCGACCATCTAGAGGTAGACGGAACGGGGAGGCAAACGGATTGGGGGCGTGTACTGGAAATGGGGACGCAGTACTTCCACTAACGGAAGATGGGACTGACCTGGGATCGATCACTGCTGCCCTAGAAGATGAATTCATGGCCAAGTTCATAGGACCAATGTTATTGCTATTGTTGAGGTTCGCGTGTGCTGATGATGGCGAAGTCGTCGAATGTGAAGTTGACGATGAAGAAGATGATGATGTTGAATGGCTGGTGTAGATTTTCATGCCGTGTTCTTTCTGGGCGTGTTGTAGCAATCCCCATGCAGATGTGTAGGTGCTACGACACGTTTCACACTCGAATTTGGACGGTTCTGTAAGATGGAAGAAGGGGAGAGAAAAAAAAAGATGTCCGTTAGTCTAGTCGTATATGACTCATAATCTTTGGATAGTGATAAATTCTGCAGCTTATATACGTACAATTGGTTGTTAATTAACGCATGTTTGTTATACATTATGTCATACACAAAAAAACTAGAATAGTGGGAAGCATGTTTAAATAAAGATGGAACTTGTAATATAGAATCATTCGCATGTGGGTGTGCTTTTTGGATGCCTAGTCTGACACACGTTCGGTCAGATCCTTTTCGTAGACAGATGATAACAAAATTAAGCGTTAACTCCTCTAAGAAGCTGGATAAACGCTAAGTATATCGTGTCTTACCGTCACTTGACCATCCTATTGCCACTGTCCGGCATCAGACTATCATGGTTATAAATAAACAATTGGATAGATTGAATGCATGGAATAAAGAAAGAGAATAAAGGAAGTGAATGGCACACATGGAGAAAAGGACAGATGTATACTGATATATTACGAAATAATAAATTATTACAAATAAGTATTATATACACCATGTCTTGAATACCTAATATTCTAACTTAAAATGTATCTTAACATTTATCATACAGCTTCTAACCCACTTGTATTCTATAATAACAATTTACTACCAAACTAGCAAGTTAGTAGTAAGGCAACTATAGTCTTTGTATTTATCTCTGTACTATAACAGTCAATCAATCCTTTGAGGTTTCTTTTTTCCTCCACTCACATCCTTTCAAATCAACGCTTCCCAAGTTCCTCCAACTAAACCAAACAAACCCTCAAATACTATGACCTACTCCCATTTCAGACTTATCACAAACCCACCAACCAACAACCACCCTAATAATTGACGTCTATCATTTACCAAATCAGACTTCTCCAATTATAACGATCACAAGAAGACCATAAAACACACAGAGAGACTCGGTAGTGTAATAATGTAGGTGAAGATGGTTATAAGATGGGACAAGATAACAGAATCACATAAACTGACCCCAATTCACCTCTACCTATTGATGTGCCTACCCAAACTCCTAACAGGTGAGAAGCACAGACTCAACACGATACCAGGTGCAACAACATTGGAACCTCGTCAATTGGGACGCTTCGATAGATTATCTATCCGATTCCCAAGGTTTTCTCGATTTTGTGAGGTTAAATGCACTATATTTCATAGCAATTTTCTTCCTAAGATTTTGTACCAATAAATCGGGTTTTCAGATTCCTGAGTGTCCCAATTTCAGAGGTTCAACTGTATTATTATTATTACCCACTGAACGAACCAAGGCAGTTGGACAAGAGAAAAATCATGGATATAATCGTAAAATCCAAATATAGATTGATTAATATTCGTTGATATAGCAATATGCTAAGACTAAGATAACACAGCAACGTATAACAAAATGCATAACACAATACTGCTACATAATATTTACTTAACAATCATAACATAGTATTATACATTGGATTTTTTAAATAAATTATTTCGTAGCTTTTGATGACCTATTAAAGTATGAGTCCAGTTATTTTCTTTTAACAATATAAATATCATGTTTTATTATTAAACATTAACATAAAAATGTATCTTCATAGTATTATACCACCATAGCCAACAACCAACAGTAATACTCAACTTGTTGGGTCAGTTGGTATACTGGAAAAAAAAGAAGATAGCAATAACGATTGGATTATGATACAGAGAGATAGAGAAAGAGAGTGTGAGAGAGAGGGAGTGAGAGAGAGAGAGAGAAAGAAAGAGAAAGAGAGAGATAGAGAGAGAAAGAGAGAGAGAGAGAGAGAGAGAGAGAGAGAGAGAGAGAGAGAGAACAGGAGACAAAATAAAAGTAAAGAAATAACAC
>JAUEKR010033867.1:0-10906 GCA_031762895.1 Corambe burchi
TTTCCTATGCCGCAACATATATTATATTTGTTCTTCTTCACCTAGCTATGCATTTAGACAATTATAGTTTCTGCAATTTAGTACTGAAAGTTCTATCATCTTTCATGATTTTTTGTAATTCTTCAAGGAATGGTGACATACAAAATGAAATAAAGTGACATAAAGTGGTTTGAATTTATAACCAATCTAGAAGTTCTCGGAAGGGCAAATGCAAAAGACATCAATACAATCATGAAATAATGAAGGTGGCGCAATACCATCATGAATTGCGGTTGGAGACAGACAACACGCATACCCTAACACCCTTGAGGGTGGAAACAGCATGGAAAACTAGGAAGCGGGAACGACCAAGTAGTATTTTGTATTGTAGTATTTTGAAGTATGTAGTTTTAATATTGTTACTTTGCTTTAACATTCATCTATGATATTGTTTTACATATTTATAATAATCACACTAAGAAAACCCATACACCGAAAGGTAGAATGGGACATCGATAAAGTAAGTAAGTAAACACTAAGAAAAACAATCGAGAGCAACAAGTTAAAATGAGCAACATAGCAGATATCAATCTGGAAGAGAAAGTACAGGATTGACAAGGATGGCAAGCTCTCCTCTCTGCCATATGTACCTGACGGTACAGGATATAAATAAGTAAGATATACAAACTATTGGGAAAAAAAAATATTTAAAAAATGTTTGTTCTTCTTTCAATCAGCTATGCATTTGGACAGTTTCAGTCTATGCAACTTATCACTAACGTGTCGTCGTCTAAGAGAAGTGTGCTCCTCCTTGCTAGATGACCATGGTATTGTTTTGCTCAACTGGGAGAGACAGAAGGTTGGCGATAAGGTCTCATGGAAAGTTGCCAATAAGGTAAGTCTATAATATGTTTATTTAGGGGAATGAATTTGGTTGTTGTGATATTCAGATGTAGTTATTCTTTTTTCATGGATCTGCCCATATACCCCCATGCTATATACACGACAGTTGTAGGAAACTTCAGATGTAGCGATGCTTTTTCTTGTTCCCTGACGTCACTTCAAGCTTAGTCAATTGTACCTGTGATACCGTGATGAAGGGCTTGGGCTTATGATCATGAGGTCATGGGTTTGAGCTTCTGTAATGATATTATTTTGATCTGTCCATGGGTGAGACACTCTATGAAACTTAATCACCTACGCAGGTGTTAATGTTGGTTCTCAAATAATAGAGAAATGTACCTATGATGTACTGGTGCCTTTTCAACGGAAAAGATAATGGGGAGGGGGAAGAGGGGGAAAGTGACAAAGGCATTATTATTATTATTATTATTATTATACTCAATTAGTTATATTTTTATCAGACTCAATACATTGTGTATTGACATTGGTATTTGAAATGCATATTGTATTGTTTTAATGCTCCTTGAATTGATTTTTATACCTTCATATTTTCCATTTTACTGTACTGTTGCTGTATTTCCAGCATTAGATGTTCAATACAAGTTTATTCTCGATAAAGTTGCTAGAATTTTCCATATTATTAATATTAGTATGACAATATTATATTTGTACATGTTCATGGAAGTGTTGTTATTTTTCCCTACAATTTTTATATTTCCAGCTTTGGATGTTCAGCATAAGTTGTGGGCCTATAATGTAGCTAGAATTGTTCATATTATTTATATTATTATTATTATTATTATTATTATTATTATTATTGTTATTGTTATTATTATTATTGTTATTATTATTGTTGTTATTATTATTATTATTGTTATTATTATTATTATTATTATTATTATTATTATTATTATTATTATTACTGTTATTATTATTTATTATTATTATTATTTTATTATTATTATTATTATTATTATTATTATTATTAGTGTGCCAATTTTATGTTTCTACATTTTCATGGAGGTTTGGGTTTTTTTTTTACGATTTTTATATTTCCAGCGTTGGATGTTCAGCACGAGTTTTGAGCCGATAAAGTCGTGGAAGTGGAATCCCAATCAGCCGTCGGTGGCCGACCACCTTAAAACTTGTCCGTTTAATCAAGATCGCAATGTACACTCTGATGAGCGTCACGTCAAAGTTATACAACAGGCTTTTACCCACAGGCATCACTCTTCCGAGGGACAGTGACAACAAAAAATCTACGGATGATCCAGAACTGTAATGGGGGGGATTTTTATTTTTATTTTATAATGGATCTTGTCATCGAAAGTTGTAAATATTTGATCCATCATCTATATCAGAAGAGCCCTTATATAACTCATTGAGTTAAATAAATATTTGAATGCATGGAATCACTTCATATTTTTATTAACCCAATCAAAATTATTATTGGTCTTTGGTATGTTTTTATTGATTTGCATGGCCTAATGAATGAAATTTACGTATAAGGGGTATATAACGATTAACTTTTATTGTTTTAAATTTGTTTCATACTTAAAAATTACATGATTAGTTTTACTATTATGTTTGTTTTTAATCTAATTGTTAGTTAGTATTTATTATTATATAAGAGCTATAGATTTTATATTATCATGATTAATTGCTGGCTTTTATTGTTATTGTTTTGTGTGGCTCACTAAATCAAAATTGAATTTTCATTATATCAAGGTATTTATTAATTTATATAATGAATAACTTTTGATCTTTTACAATTGTTGTAGATACACTATGCATCATAAATTTGATAATCTTGTTTTTAATCTAATTGTTAGTTAGTATTTATTATTATATAAGACTATAGATTTTATATTATTGTGATTAATCGCTGTCTTTTATTGTTTTGATTTTATTACTTTAGAGATGACTGGTTTTATTTTGTTTTTAAGTATTTTTCCCACTATCTCTACACTAGACTTATTATTAAACATTGACTCTCCAGACAGCAGGCATTGAGAAATTGTTGAGTATAATTTTAAAGCAGTGTATTGTTTTTATAATTAAATCCAAGCATTTCATATTATTTATATCCAAGTGTTCACTCGATTGGTCATACATTTTTACGCAATATTTTACTTGATTTTGTAATTTGATATTACATATATGTATCTTAAATTAATTATATTCTAATTTTTATTATGAATTAATATTAATTTGATTATATCTCCTTATTTTTATTATCAAATTATAATATTGTATTCAATTCATCTGAATATAAGTAGTATTTTGAATTATGTAGTTTTAATAATGTTACTTTGCTTTACCATTCATCTATGATATTGTTTTACTTATTTATTTGATCCCAAAAGTATTCTTTGTTTGACTTTATTTGTTATATATTTTATTTATATATTTTATTTTTACTCTCGATATTTTAGAGTGGTTGACTTAAGAAATAATATACTTTGAGCTGATTTTTGTATAGAAATTAAAGTGTGGCGATGAAAATGACAAGAGCATGATTGTACAATACATAGAGAGAAATTACAGAGGAAGCAAATTAATGGAAATAAAAATATTGACTAAAAATTGACTAGAGTGGATCTCGCTTGCCAAGAAAGAAGAGCTACTTTTCCAAGGAAGATATTAATCACAATTATTTTGTTTTATTTATTGTTCTATCACCTCAGTATATATTATTGCGCTTACTATATTCTTGCGTTGTTATTTTTAAGGGACTAAGCGCCTGCCAAAACTTAATTTGAATACTATGCCTCCTAGATCAATGATATTTGAAGGTACATAGGTTTAGTGTAAAAACCAAGAAGCATGAAAAACTTTTTTTTTAATTCTGTTGCTATGGAGTCGGCCGCAATCTTTTCAATAAAGCATCACTAAAAAAAAACTATCATTTTGTGACTATTCAACTTTTTTCAATTTTGACATCTACTAGATATAATGCATTCTTAACACATAAACGGATGTACTCAGCTATATAAACCATCAAAATTAATTTTGAAAGTATTTTTTGTGCATTCAAAAGAAGTGTTTTGAAATTACGTAATTTGTCTGACAATCACCCCTCAAAATGACTTCAAAAGCTAGCTGAGTACCTATGATATCCATTTCTCAATCCCCATACCTAACTTGATAGATATATGTACATAAGTTTAGAAATGATAGCTTCTGTAGTGGTGCAAAGTAGGAAAAAATGTTAAACTGCAGAAAACTATAAAATTGGTGGAAATTTTATTGAAACAATGAGAGATTTTTTATTGTAAACCAATGATTACATTAATGTCAAGTACATTATTGATGTAAATATTTACAGTAAACAATAAAAACATGTTCCAAACTCATTTTAAGCCATAATACAATTTTATTAAAAAAGTGCAAAAATCCAAAAATGGATTGAGCTTAATCCCTTAAATACTTCATCTGTCTCTTATTTGTATTAGGTATGCCAAAATGTAAAAAAAAATAAAGTACGAGTGATTTTACTGATATTTTGTTAATCATGTGCCTTAAAATTGTCATATTTTATTACGTTTACTATTAACTTTCATACCTATACAATTGCAATTATACTATATTTATGTACACATTTTTAAACATGTATATAATATTACGCAGATATGTATTATTTAGTTTATATGTTTCTGCTGTATTTTATGATGGTTTTTGAATAGTTAATTTCATGCACTTATGCACATTTACAGTATATTATATATTCATTACTGGTTTTGTATCAAAGCTGTTGTTTAATTTTTGCATTACATATTCTGATACCAAATATTAATATGTGAGTGAGTCAGGGTGTTATTCTTGTTGCTTCTATTTGTTTTTTAAATACTTTTTGCTTTTTTTTTTTAATGTTGATCACAATGTTTGAGATGGGAGAAGGTTATGATCACTATAGACAATGTTAACAACCTTATCATAAAACATTTGAAATTTAAATCTATATACTGTAAAACTTTGTGGTACCGCTAATCTTGGAACCATCATAAATCTGGGATTAAAAAGATAGAGCAACACATTAAAAAATATACATGAATTTAATTTAAAAAACCTGTTGTGTTAATTGGGTCAAATCATATCTTATATCTTATTTATATTTAAATACTGCAACAATTCATGATTGATATTTTTGTAGATATCACATTTTGCCAAACTGCACCGATATTTTGTGGCGATAATATGTACCGTAAACCTTCGCTTAACAACACCTTTAAATATTGAATATGA
Organism: Corambe burchi; assembly: GCA_031762895.1. NCBI lineage: Eukaryota > Metazoa > Mollusca > Gastropoda > Nudibranchia > Onchidorididae > Corambe > Corambe burchi. Next base: position 5,128 of record JAUEKR010033867.1, read on the forward strand.
ACTAGCTCTGAATTATGGCAATTTTTCTGTTATTTTCACTGTTACTGTTAATCGGGTAATCCATGTTTGTTTTTCTTTTGTCCCAAATTTGTTAATTTTTCTCATATGTTTGATCAAGCTCTAAATAAGAGGAACAAGGACATTAAAGGATTATCAAAATTTGTTGGTTCATTTAGCTAAAAAATATTAAAATACAATAAAACTAACAAAGGGAACAAAGAGAAAGACGTCTCTCCTTCTCACCTTCCATCTTTTTCTTGTTTGTTTTGGCTGATGTATTCTGTATCTATATCTTTGTGTTTTTTATTTGTTCTACAGTGGCAATTTCAATATTCTGTTAGAGCTTATTATAAGCAGACTCGTTGTATATTCAGGGCTGCTAACCTCACAGACAAAAAATTCAGGTTCCATGTCATCAAAATTAGGGATTTGGGGTAAAAATTCAGGATCCCACTGCATAATAGTAAATTGCTTTGCAAAAAGTATTAATAGCTATATTAAAAGACATACAAGTTTCGTATTTGAGTAAATACCACAATCATTATTCTACTTCTCCCATAATAATACACCTCTTAGAATTATACATTTAAGCTACTAAAGATGTTAAATACACTAATCAAAGCAGACTATCTCATGTCTACGCTGTGAAGATGCAATGGAATGGAAAAAAATGGGCTGAATGAATTAATATTGATATTTTAGTATCACATGTCCAGTAGCTCCATAATTCAGGGTTTTCAGACAGAATTCAGAAATTCAGGATTGGGGGCTATAATTCAAGGTATCTCTAAAAATTCAGGGTATTTGGCAACCCTGTATAGTTCTTTTGCCAAACAGTCTTTCCATCTCATGTTTATAAATCCCTGTCAACTTCCAACTCTTTCATGATTCGTATTCGGCTTAATCTTGACCTTACTCTTATATTTTAAATTTACTTTTTGTTTTGTTTTTTACTCACCATTCTTCTCTGGTTTATTCTTGGTCTGCACCTTTTTTATTTTCTAGCTTAATCAGGGTCTTCTTATTTATCAAGGTCTCTTCTCCTGTCTTACTTGATGTATTAGATTTGGGACTACCTATAGTTTATATTTTGTATTTCTAGCGTTGTCTTTTTTTTTTTTAGTATTAGTATTATTTTCATTAATTTTTTATTGTTGGTATTGCTTTATTTTTTTGGGGGGGACGGGGGGATCAGCAAAGTATTATTTTTATTATTATTATTATTATTATTATTATTATTATTATTATTATTATTATTATGATTGTTATTATTATTATTGTTATTATTATTATTATTATTATTATTATTATTATTATTATTATTATTTTTATTAGGTTAATAACAAAAATAAAAAATTGCACATGAATGAGTACATGCTGCTAATGTACTGTGATATTCATTTATTTAAATATTATGCAATTATGATTATATTATTATTATGATTATTTATGCTACCATATTTTTACAATAAAAACTATATATATTATTATTATATATTGTATGCTGCATGCTTTGCTTATTTTCTGTTTAAATGTGTTTGTTGTATTTTGTCTCATGAGTGGCTATTGTGATATTTACAAAGAAAGAATGAAGAGAAAAGGAAAACTGAGAGTGATATTAATGGAGATATAAAAATAAAATACATTGTTTTCACTATCACTATCACATTCTAATGTGAAGAAAATGAATAACACCTTCATTCGAAATTTGATTCCATTTCGCAAGCTTTCATTTTTTTTTACATCAATAAAGTAAATAGTAAGAGTACAATGATGCTTCATGTTTTAACGACAGAAATAACTACATTTTCAAATCCCCGTGTTTTTTTTTTTTCTCTTTTGATTGTTTCCTTGGACTAGTACATCGGGAATAGCGTGAACTTGGATAAAACTGATATAACGAGAATGTTTGCCTGAAACGGAGTTCTCATTATATCCGAGTTCCACTGTATCACTAGTATCAATAAGTGATGTACTAAAATTAACTTCATTGATAAAATCACTATGACTATGATCGATAAATATAATGCATTTGACCTTAAGGACAACGGTAATACTGATACTGATTGCGTAACTAGTTGAGTCAGTTGGCATTTATTAGAGATATATTTTCATCTCACAACTACATTACCATAAGCGTAGTCGACTGTTGTGATACAATAAAGCATACCTATTCAGTGGACCTTGAATTTGAATATAACAAAATTTTATTGTTGGGCCCCGAGTTAAATTTTTGTTATAACCAAGGCTTTGTAATGTGATGCGATGATTGACCTGCAGATTATGAATGAATAAAGTATTCCAACAACAATTCGTTGAATCTGCGAAGCCTTGGACTGGCATTGGCTCGCGCACACTCAGCACTGGCTGTCTCTTGCGAATGAAAATGATGACGTTTTATTAGTTTTAGTTTGCATGCGTAGGCTAGACACCACATAACAATGCCCACTAATAGAAATAATCACTAGCAATCAAGCACCCTCCCCTGCACAATGGTCTACTCAGTCCATCCGCACATCCTTTGGCATCACAATGAAGAAAACCATTTAGGTTTACCCTTTTTTTTTTCGTTGGTTAGTAGGGTTTTAACTAACAACTCTGTTACACCCGAGGTCTTGGACAGTTGATGTTCGCTACATCGGAGGTCTTTATACCATCATTTAATTAGGAGAAAAAATGTTCCTTAAATGAAAGATCCTTCGTAATGATGGGGTTTTGCTACAGTCGATGTAGCAATAGCCGAGGTCCACTGTAGCGGTATCCATTACAGCAGACCTATTATATTAGCCAGACCTTGTCATAATCCTCATTTTTTCACTATAATCTCTCTTCCATAAACTTGCATACAGGGGAGCAATGAGCAATGCAATGTACCATCTTGGATACAGTCAATGATGCTTGTTGTCAGAAAAAGGATCGCTACATCCAAAGTTCGCTATAACTATAAAACCATAACCATCGTGTTTTGTATTATTGTATAGAGAAAATTATCGCTACTTTCGTACATCGTTACAACCACAGACTACAGCAGGATTTAAATAAAATGTGCACAAAAACTAAAAATATGGAACAGGCACAGTGTATTGTCTTGCTTCCAACTTCTACCCAGTTATATTTCATCTCGTCAGTAACTGAGTGTAACATTAACAAGTGCTTGACTTGTCTCATTTAACGCAATTGTGTTTTTATGACTGTGTTATTAGTGGATGTCTTTGTGAATCTTTCAGTCTTCCCTGTCAAAATTTATTTCCTCAAATGTTCTGGCTTATTTCCCTTTACCTCACTGAATCAGGATTATAATGAGAAGTCCCACCAGCAACATATACCACTGTGTCTTGATATATCATTAAACAGTGGAATTCGCTTACAGTGAACCGGTCGAAGCGATCGTTTTTTTCATGAAACCCCTATACAACAATACTAAGTACCACAAATGTATCAATTTTTCTTGTTAAAAAATTGTTCCCAACACTGCTACAACTATATAGTTAAATGTATAATATATAGCAGTACTAGGTAGACATTTTTTTTTTTATATAAAATGTAAGTTTATTTTCAAATGAAAATATCAAGACAATAAACCAACAGACAAATAATAGATACCAACAATAATAATCATCATCATTATGTTATCATCACCATAAAAATACTAGAAATAAGTCCCATCTCATACACATCAAAGTAGTTAAGAATTTACTAAAATACTAAAATAAGCACTACATCTTGCTAGTAAGAAAATACACAATAGGGCCTAAATAAATATTAACACTCTTGCTCAAGACAAATTCAAACAAAATGCCTAACATCAGATTTCTGACTGATTCAAGATCTATGAGAAAAGAGTAATGCTGCCGATCTAGTGATATCTATCATACTATCATAATGATAACCAGCATCAATGTTGGTTGGATTATAACCAAGAAAAACATAACACATTTCATGCAGATCCATTCATCCTGATATATAAATACTTCTCATCAGCTTTATATTCCATTATTCAGATCATAACACATAAGCATGCTATCAAAATATTTGAACCTATCATATTATTGTCTACAGTCATACTATTAATCTCAGTAAAACCGTCACACAATCATATCAATTATATAATTGTCAATATTTTTTTTTTTCATGTAATATAAAAATATTAACATTCTGTACATCATTATACAAAAAAATATATAATATTCATTTCATTGTCATATTTTCAAAGTTGGAGAGATCAGTTGAATCACCACAAGTAAGAAAGAAGGAAAATGAGAGGGAAAGCAAGAAAGTTAAACTACATCTACTCTGAAAAGCTCTAAGATAACAATAAAATCATAATCTATAGAGAACTAAGTAGGTATCAATTATTGTATTAAAGAGTCATGAAATAATAAAATTGAGGATTCATCAAATTCTTAGCTTTATTTTTTTATATTATAAATAATGTTACTAGATTAACAAAACTCAAATCAGAGCACCATATAAAATATGACTTTGCAACAATTTATTATATATAAATATTTACCGCAATTTCATGAGTTTTGGAGACAAGATTAACATATTATTATTCCAACAATGAAATGAAACGGGGACAAAAAACATTTGATGTGCTATTACAAATCAACAAATTACAAAAAGTGAAATGAATGAGGATTATTGTAACATGATAAAAATGGAAGTCTGAATGAATGATTAATTTATGATTTAGAAGTAGAAGCAGTGGCTTCGTCGGCAGTAGTCTTTTCTGGGCCACTGGGGGATGTGTCGGCCTTGCTTGATGATGCTACAGCTTGGTCATCACCACCTGGAATAAATGGAGACAAAAGACAAATATCATTTAGTTGTTTCAAATTAAAATTAATCAATTTCTAAAAAGAATTAGTTACTTAATGGAGAATTTATTAATTAATATATTTCTTTAAACAGATGGCACAAAAAATTTGAGTGGCAATAAGTTGGCAATAATGGCTTTGTTAACATAATCAAAATAATTTTAAAAATCAGCAACATAGACCAATAATCAGAACAACTAATTAAAACAAAAACAATTAAAATTAGAAAGATATGACAACTAGTTTTAACTTAGCACTGATAAAAATAAATGGATCTATATAAAGAATCATGTGCAAGAATTATATAGGTTAGATTAAGATATATTTACGAAACTCTAAAACCCTTGCTGGCCTCCTTGGTTCCATTGGCTTTAGAATAGCCAAGTAAATCGACCTAAAACACACATACACCCCTTTCTCCTCAACCCCCACTACCACCATCCAAAGGGTAGAGATAGATCTACATGATTATACTGGAGTTAATGGAACGATTAGCTACAAGAACTATCATCATCAATTAATGCTGGAATATAAGATTTATAAATATAAAAAACATATTCAATATGAAGTTATTAGATATATACACACACATAGTCAAAGTAAAATTATTTTGCTCTGCCGGTTGATCAAACCTTTATATAGACAACTTATGGATGCAAGATCCTTTGTACATAAATTGGCAGAGAAATTAATAATGACTGATTCCAGTGAATTAAATGAAAAAGTCCATTTCTGATAACAAGAGCAAAGTAAATGATCACAACTTACCTTGCGCTTGAGGCAGGGGAGACTTGGAAGTCCCTGCAGCAGGGGAATTAACCTCGCTAGATTTAGCAGCTGAAGAGAAGACAATAATACATTAATAATAATAATAACAACAACAATAATGATGATGATGATGATGATGATGATGATAATAATAATAATAATAATAATAATAATAATAATAATAATAATAA
>JAUEKR010033978.1:0-10903 GCA_031762895.1 Corambe burchi
GATGCTTCTTGTTTCAAAATACGCTCAAGAGGCAATCGCTCCGGATTCTCAAAAATACGCCTATTTGTACGCAGTGCGCTCCGGAGTATATTTGAACCCTTTCTCTTAAAGTGACTATTGTAGATTACCGGATAAAAACACGCGTTCGGATACGGCGTATATTAGCATGGGCTATAACAGTCCCAACTTACAAGCAATGCCAGGTAACTTTGCAAATATTCCGCCAACTTTACGGCAGAAATCTGCCAAAATCCGCCAACTTTACGGCAGAAATCTTCAACATTTACCCGAAAATCACCAAAGAAAACAAAGAATAAAAAAAAAAACCTTATAATCAATAATTATGCATTGTATCTGCATATTTTAATTAATTGGTTATGGAGTACTATTCATCGTTTCACAGTTATATATTTCAAGGTTGTTCCCTTTTAAAATCATGACGATTCCATATTGATGTCCCACAAACAAACAAATCCCATTTCTTGCTTTAAAACACTACTTACAACCGAAAATAGTATATTGTAACAGCATCCAGCTTGTTATCAAACAGTACTCAATTATTTACGAGCAATTACATACACGGTTGTTTCACGGAGGATTCAGTGGTACAATGGTAACGATGTCTACCTCTGAATCTAACGACTCGGGTACGAATCCGGGTGGCCGCAACTATTTGTTCTGTGTTTTTCTCACTCCTGATCCTAGGGTAGGTAGGATCTGACATCTAGTCTTCTCGGATACGTACGAAAAACTAGGAGGTCCCGTGTTTACATCTAAGCACGTTAAAATCATTTGGTGATTTTAGATCTCTAAGAATAGGCTGCTAAAAGTCGCCATCCGGGCAAAATTTGAAGAAATCCTACCCAGTCAACAGTAATACTCAAGCACAATTAATTGAGTCAGTTGGCAAAATTGAAAGAAGAAAAAAAAGGCATGATCATTAGAGGTTGATATCCCCGAAACCATATCGGCATAAGAGAAAATACTGAACATTTCATTAACTTACAAAACATGCTAACAAAGACTCTTCAAGTCCAGTTTAAGTATTATTTTCCTAGTGTTTCGGCTTTGTATGTGCAGGAGTTATTTTATAGGACATTGATATTATTACCTTCGGTTAAACTGAAGTAGAATGTTTAACGGACATAGACGTATGCTAATACATTGTACTACCGTCAGCTGACGAAACGCATTGTTTCATTATAGTTTACAATGAGTGTTCCTACATTCTCATTGGTTTATCTATGCAATAACATTTTTATCGCTATAGTGAGATAAGGCGTTTCGTCAGCTAACTATATAATAGTACTTGCAATGATAGCTACTACTTATAGTCAGTTTAAGCAAACAATCGAAGAAATGATAAAACTTGATTGCTATAACTTAAATTGTCTTTTAGTGTTATCAAACAAATTGAATCATCAAACATAATATACCCAAAACCTGCAATCTACCAGGCCATGTTGGTTCCCCGCCCAGCATTAAGGAAATCGACCAATTTGGCGGAGCAATCTGGCAGCCTGGCAGCAATGCATTTATGCTGAGTGTTGTGAGCCGAATGACTGATAGACAACGAATGACTAAATGAGTGAGTGTGAGCAAGTGAGTGAGTGAGCGTGTTGAAAATCCTTATCGGCGCTGCGTCTACAAGCCAAGCTCTCGCTTTCGTCACTGATTTCAATCGCCTTTGTCTAGGCTATCAGCCAGTGGTTGCTCACTGATGACTAGGTTTAACTATTTTACATTCATTATTATTTATACCAGAGCCGTGCCTCGTACGTGTGTGTGTATGTTTACAAACTTGTGAAATTTCTATAAATACATAGGCCTATTACATCTCTTCTAGGTCTAGACCTAGTATATCTTTCATTCATTTGTTTGGATTACGTGATCGGCACATTTTCAACATCATTTACGGTTTTTAAGAAGGTTTTAACTTGAATTTATCGATTTCTATATTAATTAGTGTGTGATTTTAAGACTTGTTTTCTAAAAGGTTAGCAGTAGTTATAGCATCAGTGAAGCTATACTAGGAAATACTACACGGCTTAGTCTTGTTTTATTTTTCTCTATCGGCGATCGCAGTGGAGTATTGGAGTATCTTTGTTTTCACACGTGGTGAGTAATGATGACCTCTGTGTGTGTTATTTTTTACTGCTTGGGACTGCAATGCTGTGGTACACATAACATGTTGATATATTTAGGTACGTTTCTATGACTACCAACACTAAGTATAGAGCATAAATTGAACTTGTCTATATTAGATCTGGTTTAAATGAACATCTTGGTCCAGGCCATACTCTAGCCCAACCCCAAACCCAAGGCAAACCCTAGCCCTAGGCAAACTTATACCCTAACCTTTTATCCCATCCCTAACCCTTAAAACCTAACCCTCGACCCTTTGCCTTGGGTTTGTGGTAGAGCTAGAGCATATTATATGGCTTGGACCAAGATGTTTCAATTTTGCCTTAGATATGAAATAGACCTCTTGATTCGTGAACTTAACGGATACTAATCGCGATCACACTTATCATGTGGTATAAATTTATAGAGTAATAATTGGTCTTGTTTAGGTTGGATTAGATTTAGACCTCTTGGGTCATATGGATAATATATATTACTAAAGGATAGATTCAGATGGACAGAGAGAGAGAGGGGAAGAGAGAATGTGAGAAAGAGAGGGGAAGAGAGAATGTGAGAAAGAGAGATAGAGGAAGAGAGAGAAAGAGAGATAGATAATAAAACAGAGAGAAAGGAAGTGAGATAGAAAGAGAGAATGAGAGAGAAAGGGAGATAAAAAGAAAGAATGAGAAATAGAGTGAGAGAGAGATAATAAAACGTCAATTTGAAAACCCCTGAGATGTCAAGCATACTATGACTATGGCGAAAAAAAGATAGATCAATCAGATATGTATGATATATTAATACCAAGTAACATTTTATATGTATGATATATTAATTATCTAAATGCCAAATTCGTGAGGATTAGTTCTATTTATAGTAATAAAAACGATCATATTGAATTCATCATATATTTTTTAAACATGTTGCAGTTTTTTTTTTCCATTTAATTTATTATTATGATTGGATAAAACACTTAGATAATTAATTTTTATTGTTATTCTTTGCTCCCCTTGCTTCATGAACATATCAAATGATTGTTGCTTATTATTGAATTGTTGTTTTTTGTTGTGTTGTTGTTTTTATATTCTCACCTTTCTATCCCTCTCTTTCTTCCACATTTCTCTTTCTTTGTTCTGTCTGTCTCTCTCTCTATCTCTCTCTATCTCTATCTATCTATCTATCTATCTATCTTATAATATAATATTTAAAAAAATCAAAGTGAACATTTATATAGAGTAATCCCACTTAATTTTTAAATGTTCAAATCGCTTTACAAAGGGATCTTCGACAAACCTGTTCATTCCTGCTTGGAAGGCGCGTCATTCTAACATTCTGGAAATATCCATCTCTGCCTATGGCCGAGTACTGATTACACCTGAGTGGGGTGAGGAAATGTGTGTAAAAAATAACTTTTCCCAAGTATTTAACTTGGCGCCGCAAACGGATTCGAGCAAGCGACTTCTAAATCACCTATTTATTGTCTTACCACTAGAAAACACATCTTCCTCTCACTCATTCTATCCCTCTCCTTCTCACTCTTACTCACTCTTTCCTTCTCTCAATCGCTCACTCACGCACTCACTCGCTCTCTCCATATATCCCACTCTCATTTAAACTTCCTGCTTGTCTGCTTCTCTTATTTCCTCTCTATCCGCCTCTCTACCTCTCTCTTACTCTCTCTCTCTCTCTTACTCACTTTGTCTCTCTATCTTTCGCTCACTTTATCTTTTTTATCTATATCTCTCTATCTCTCTTTTTTTCTTTCTGTACTTGTCTCTATATATCTCTATCTATCTATCTTGCTTAAGTTTTTCTCCCTTATTCTCTCCCAATGCTTCTTTCTATCTATTCCTTTATCTCTCTATCTCTAAATGTATCTATATATCTTACACTGGTGTGTCCCATTTAGAGGGGGTTTCTACTGTATTAGTATGTATTTCAGAATAAGCATAGTACCATCTGGTGTTGTTGTTGAATATGTATTAGCCATTTGTATCAAAATATGTGTCGTGCGGCGGCTCCGTATTTATACATGGATAAGCTGAACATACCAAGCCTATTATAAATGCATATTATAATTATAATGTAAATAATACTATATTTAATTGTGCATATTTAGTGGAACCTCTGTAATTGCGACCTTCGAAAATCGGGAAAACCCGAAAAATTTTACGAAAACCTTTGATAATTAAAATAGTATGATAAGCCTCATTGATCGGGAAACCCTGAAATGGTTACAGTTTTATTCTAATCCACCAAGGCGTTCCAATTATCGAGGCTCTAATGTATTGCATTCAAATGTGTATGGATAACCTAGTACAATGAAATGAATTAAACATGGTTATTATACTGTAGTTTGATGGATAGTTTGTTCTCTAGTCCTTGATCATGATGTGACCAGTAAGTAGCGTATGATTATTTGTTGGCTGTAGTGGACATAATACTATTATTATCAATGCATCCCGAACACTGTAGTAGTTTGCTCTAGAAACCTTGTTGAAGACAGTTAAAACTGAAAAAAAAACAAGCATTGTTCTTATAGAGCGCACTTATCACCAAAGTCTCAAGGCGCTTTATATCTCCTTTACTTCCCCCAACCAACAGCATACAATTAACACTGACGAGACATTCGCCTGTTAGGCGTGTTACAATTGTTTTTTTCGGACAAGGCAGCTGTCTTAACGGCCTGGTACTCTATTTCACAAGTCTTCAGTTATATTTAATATCATAATATCATGTTATGAATATGCTCGCCAATAGTTATGCTCATTTATTGTTTGAATCAGTTGACAGTTTTGGCCGACGATGATTGTTGCTTTGTTGAGGACGTGTTTTTCTTGCTCAATTTCAATGCTATTATTTAGTTCGACATTTCAGAATATTATGTAACCTTTGTCAAAGTCTCGCTTCATGAATCAAGCCCAGGATTTGGGTTGTTTTTTAATCAATACGAAATCAACGGTCTGGCTTCTTAATTAACTTGGTGAGAAAAGTGGGAAATTCCTTGTCCTTCCATTAAGCTGTGCGACCAACATCTTCCTGTATTAGCCAGTCTCACTTCCGATGGCTTTTAAGTGGATACTTTAATGTTTGGGCATAAACCTATTGTAATCATACTAGACTGACAACTAAGCAAGAGATGATGCAACCTATGGGTCGAAATAAATAAAAGTCCTGTTGAGAATCTATGCCAACTTCCGGTAGCTGATAATATATTGACCCTAGAAATATGAGAATGAACGAAACTTAAATGATAGGTAATAATTTGAAGTCTCGACGTAGTCCATGAGACAAAATAAAGTTAGTCTAGTTAACTTAAGGCATAATTAATATGATATGAACCAAAAATATTAATACTACATATTGTATTGCTCGTAAGTTCAGGTTGTAAAATTGCTGATCGCTATGTCTACATTGAAAACTTCAATTTTTTCTCTTATATATTTGTATTTAGGAGATAGCAGGCTACTATTGTTATAATACGTTTATGTTGTTTTTTTTTGGTTGTTTTTTGTTTGTTTGTTTTTTTTTTGTTTGTTTTTTTTTTGTTTGGTCGTTTTTTTGTGATACCAACCCTCGCAGTTCCTTGCGTTCAACTTTTAATTACTTCCGAACAGTAGCACAAACTAAAGAAGACGTAACTCTATGGTATGTAGACTAATGGTTGGAGCACTATAATACTTTTAAAAATAACCTTGGTCAAACAACCATACTCTCATTATTCACCCGTATATAGTGTTATATTTAAAATCCCCTTCCGTAATTGATCACTCTCTATCCATATTGATATTATGTATTACTAATTTTTGCTCTTATGATATAATATTGTATGTTTTCATTATAATATTTTCTATCGCTCATCAATCTCATATCTATTTCTTTCCCCTCTCTCTCTCTCTCTCTCTCTCTCTCTCTCTCTCTCTCTCTCTCTCTCTCTCTCTCAATCTCTCTCTTTTTCTCCATCTCTCATCCTCTCTCCCTCCTTCTTTTTCTCCCTTTGTTTCTTTGTCTCTCTTTCGTCATCTTCTTAATATAGTTGATATATAAAAAAACTCAAGTTTATATCCCCGTTGTTGTTGTGTTTTTTTTGTATTAATGTGTTCCTTTTTTTTTGTGTTTTGTTCCGATGAATTTTTGTGTGTGTTTACCACAAGTAGTCCGAATTCCTTGTTTAATTATTTACTTCTTTTTCTTTCTTCCAATGAATAATTCTATTCTTCTCGTTAAGTCGTGTGGCTTGCTAACGCTGCTTTTTATTAGATTTGTTAAAAGTGAACTATATTGTGTTTGTTGCATTTTTTGTTGTCGTTGTTTCATTTTACAAGCCTTGTATTTAATGCCGAATTAATTGCATTGGGAACGCATCGCACCAACATGGATTAATCGATCGCAAGAGGCAGAGAAATATATATATCTCTCCCCCCCTCTCTCTCTCTCTCTCTCTCTCTCTCTCTCGCTTTCTTTGTTTTTTTTTTTCTCTGGCGTTCTCTCTATATCTCTATTTCTTCCTCCTTCTCTGACGCCGTCTCGTCTAATTATATGGCATCTGTATTATTGGCTCGCGGTTATGATAACATTATTTTAATCCTTAACTTCTGTTTTATGATCATTCTACATATTAAAATAGCATTAAAAGATGTGTATATATCACTCGGCATTTCATTTTATATAACGCCGTTATTGTGTAGGCAATAAGTGCAAACTAAATAACTTTAAATGGTTAAACACGTTGTCTGGGATGGGAATCAAACCACTAATCTTCGGATCCGTTGTTCGATGGCCTTATCACTTGGACACTTTTCTTTATTACATTAATTAATAGAACATAGACAATCCATCCATGTTTGTATCTCTTTATCTATTGCTTTATATTATCTCCTGTGTACTTTTATGTTTGATGCAAAATATATAACTTACTTAGTGTAAGTAGATATTATTATGACAATGTGCCATGTATAATATAATTGTTTGGCATATGCGAGCAAAATGTCAGAGACAGGAATATTGCATTAGTATGCCGTGTATGCTTGGATTGTGCATCTTGTCCTCATACCTTGAGGCGAATACAAAATATTGGCATCCATTCATGATGCAGTATTGCGATACAAAGTGGTTCAGAAGATGCTAACTGACTCATACTTTTTTCTACTATCGTACTTAGCAAGTGGTAGTGCTCATTATATTAATATAGTTTTAAAATATATGTCATTAATTATGTCATAATTTATGGCAAATAAGCTTATTAAAGATTTAAGATTTAAGGCAAGGCTGCCAACCTATCAAACAAATTATTAAGGATCAATGCCTTCAAAATTAGTGATTGGATGTAAACATTCAGGATACTACTGCAGTATGGTAAATTGTCTCTCTATCTCTTTTGCCTCTTTTTATCTTCTTGTTTGTTTTTTTACTGACGAGGGAATCTTTCTGAAACTTCCTTACCTGTCTTTGTCCCTTTTATGTAGAGCTCTTTCTCACCTTTTTTCTACGTTTGATTTGTTTTTTTCTTATCTACGGTGGTATTTTGATATTTAGTGATATTGTTAATATGTCATAAGAATATAATAGAAACTTACTTGAATTTTTACTACCGTGCTTCCTTTACAAAAAAGAAAAAAAAGTTAAGAAATCCAATACATCATGCATAAAACAAATGTACAGAGTAATTTCCCTTATCTGTAGCATCATGAAGAGTAACAACCCTTGCTTCGAGCATTACCATACTAAATACTACATTATATCTCCAATCTGTGATAAATAGTTGTATCTTGGCACTGGTTAGTAGGATACTTAAGTATGTGTTCAATATGCCGATGGGTTATCATTATCTACTATGGGAATATTATATGATATAATACTATACTATATAATTAATTCAATATAGTAGAATAATATAGCCAAATGGATGCATCAATCATCGGGGCGGGGGGGGGGGGTGGGGAGGGGGAGAGAGACAGGTACGACCGGTGTTGGGTCCTCATGTTAACAATATGACTCCCTTTCGTCTCGTCCCCACATATTTCTCTTTTTCTTCTCTATCTTTTATTATTCTCTATCTCCTCGTCTATCTATCTAGCTAATATATCTCTCTTTCTCTATCTCTATCTCTATCTCTATCCCTTTTCTTTATTGTATTTCGATTTCATCCACGCACCTCGACAAACTCATTATTATAAATATCATTATCTTTAGCTAAGTATGTCCATCCATTCTTCCCATCAATGCAGGCTACGGTGATACTAAAACATTATTAATTGAATGGCTTAATCGAATGAAGAAGAAAAGGATTATATTACATCGTCCAGCAAATGCAGGGAGCCCATCCCTGACCCTCCTCTCTCTCTATCTATCTATCTATCTATCTATCTATCTTTCTATCTATCTATCTATCTATCTATCTATCTAACTTTCTTTCTTACAATTCTCTATGTTTGTCCCTTTCATTCTATCGTGAACCACAACAATGATTGTATTCATTACAACTGTCTATAATATGCTCATTATTGAGAATGACAACTGACTGAAAGAGGAAGCTGCTTTCTTCTTCCAATCCCGGTCAATGTCCAGATGCAGTCACTCAGAGATTTCATTATGATGTCCAGTAATGTTGCACTGGTCAGAACACTGACTATAAGTCAACCATTCCTTTTTTTTCTGAAGTGGACTCTAGATGTAATCCATTTACCTAACTTAGTTATGGGTCTAGATTGTGACCTTTAACGACATATCGGTTCGAAAGATATATGAGCTATCTGCAAATGCAGTGGATCGGGTCAAAATATATGGCAATTTTTTTAAATTTTGTTGCTGCTTTTATTTCCTTTATTCATTATTCATATTTCAATATTTCATCGACATTAAAATTCTATAATATATTTTTATTACTTTTTTGTTGTTTAAACGCATAACTTTCTTACTTAGTATAGTTTGGTAGGCTACGTAATCTTGTGTTGTTTTTTTTTCATTATTCTTCTCCTTCTTCATTCTGCGTTTGCTTTTGTCTATTGTTTTTCTTCTCTCTTTCTCTCTTCCATTGATCGACTGACAATCTAATGTGGTGCTGCGTGGTGCGTTAACGAAAGAAAGGAATCAAAATAGAAAGTGGACACAAATTAATGAATGTATAATTTTGATATGATATATCAGTGTGACATTTTTTTAAATTTGTTATGGTTTGGTTATTTATTTCATTTTCTCATCTTATTACTGGATTCATTTATTTATAGCCTATTGTCTGTGTGCGTGTATTTTGAATGTATTTATTATTCGTTATAATATACTCTTTGATTGTTTAGCCATATTATGTTCGTTATAATATCATCGTAAGCCGAAGTTAACATGATAAAGGCTTAGATGAGTAATTAGCGTTAAGCTTTACTATAAATCTTCCTCACGGATAAAGTTAATAACGAGTGTCATTTTCATCTGGAGTCCGCTAATTCAAATATGATGTTGTGGCACCATGACACTCTCCTCTTACTCCTCCCACCCCACCTCACACCCAACCCCTATTTATCTTTCCCTTGCTCATTCACCCGTATGATAATATTTTCTCCTTCCATATCTATAGCATCTCTTTATCCTTCATTCCATCTTCATCCCCGCACCCTAACTCCCATCATCTCTGCTATTTCCTTCTCACAATTGAACAGGAAATGACGTCATCAATGATGATGGTGATGAAAAAATATCGCAATCAATAATTATTCATTAATATTTTTGGCTTTGACCTTACTGCTCGAACTCTCAAACTTTCTTGATTTGTTGTCTTGGACCGGGGGTGGTGGAATGCTTGCTTCTTTGTTGTTTTTTTGTTATTTCTTTGTCCTTTTTATGTTTGTGGTTTGCTTTTGATGTTTGTTGCTTGTTTTTGGTTATTCATGTTTGTTTGCTATTTGTTGTTTGTTTTTAGTAGTTGTTTTGATTTTTTGGATGCGTAATATGCAAATGAAGAAGTTTTCCAATTGCTCTTGTCTTTTCAAGTGTTCCTGATAAAAAGACAAAAAGTAAACAACCACTTGCAAACATGTTATGACTAAGTTAGCCGATACTTTATAGGAATAGCAACTAAGATAAAGTAAATCACAGTGCGTTAGAGATTGTAAAAGTCGTGTATATAAATGTGTATGCATATTTTGATGCATATTATTGAGGTGGATTAGCGCCATAGGAATCGAGGTTAAATACCAAACTCATGATCTCAAGGGATTATTTATTTCAATACCGGTATACCAGCTGAATCAACTAGTTGAATATCACTATTGACGCGTATGTTCATGATTGTGGATTTATACATCTGTATAAATGCATATTATACCGGGACATTGACTATGCCGATTTTATTGTTAGTTTAACTGCATCCTTGAATTTATTCAGTTTTAACAGAACTAAAAGACCTTGACGTGTTGCCATGCTCTGCACTCACAAATTAATTGCTTTTATTGTATTAAACCAACGGATCGAATTACAGCCTAGACTAGATAGCCGTAATGGCTTATGCAGTACTGTTCCCTCTTGTTAAAATTACCTCATTGTTCAAATATGACGTCATGATACTTGACTCCACTCATCGCCATCATGTCCGTTCCATATCTGCTTACAGTCTGTCATTTATTCAATCATTCATTAGTACGTTTGTGGCTACATAGCCATGAAATGTAGCAAATTATAGAGCTAGAAATGTTTTATTTTGCTTGGTTAGATTAAATGATGTGTATAGGATATGATGTTATACCATTCTCATGCTTTCAAAAATGTCATTGATTAATGTTTAGCATGG
>JAUEKR010034089.1:5000-10901 GCA_031762895.1 Corambe burchi
ATGTCTATCTAGAAAAAACTAATATACTATGAACTGAACATGCTTGAAGTCAGAAACAGTTGTAGCATCGAAACATAAAGATGGAAAAAAGGAGTGAGAATGCAGCATATCAACATTGAGGTTGTAAAATGATACCTCATAATGCATCATAAATAGTGGTAGTGTATGTTACATATTATCCAAATCAAATGAAATAACTCCATCCAGTCCTCAAAACTTAAACTCGCAGTTGATGATCGTTTCAAAGCCGCCCTCCAACCCTGTAACAGAACAGTTCAGGACGATGGGTCTTGTCGTTTCTGGTACTCTATTACAATGTGTACACAATTCGTTAATTCTGAGTCCCTATTTACCCAAATTTCAGGCTGTTCTGCCGTGGCCCATTTGAAGTCTAAGTCTACTAACTGTATGATGTCCATTGTTTCCGGGTGGTGTTTTCAAATACAGACAATTTTATGGTTGCGATCATTGATTATTTCATCTCCTTTTGGCCTGTTGCTGTTCCAAGCTTCCCTTAAAATGTCAATGCCACTAAAATTATCAATGTGTGATTCAAAGAATGGCCGTCGTGACTTTAGCCTTGCAGTTGTAGAGGCATCCATTAAGACTATGATTTTTATCTTTTTCAGAAATATTACATTAAGATTAGTAACGCGAGTAAATAAAAATAAAATGTTTATTATATCGTACGTCACTCACTTCTCCATTACACTGTGTAAAGTAGAGGTTGAAAGAGATTTGGTACATCTCGGTCAACTTTTGGGTCAGTTCAGTCAGCTGTACCGGCCTGGGCATGGACAGGACCCTGGACAAGATAAGCAACAACAAAAATAATAATAATAATAATAATAATAATAATACATTATTAAATAATAACAAATTGCCCAGGAAAGTCTTTAAAAGTCATTGCACCTACGACTTTTAAGTAAGGTGCACAATATAAAGGCTTCCCATACTCAGTGTTC
The DNA here is from genome assembly GCA_031762895.1 of Corambe burchi. Taxonomy (NCBI): domain Eukaryota; kingdom Metazoa; phylum Mollusca; class Gastropoda; order Nudibranchia; family Onchidorididae; genus Corambe; species Corambe burchi. The sequence continues at coordinate 5,966 of JAUEKR010034089.1, forward strand.
ATAACCTTGTCATTGGGGTTCAGTTCATCCATTAGGCTCGTGGGGATACCGATAATGACCAATCCTCATGCGGTGCTGATCGACAACAACATAGTAAATATAGGTAATTATTGGAGAATCGCCATATGTTATAATGTCAATGAGTGTAAGCCTTCCAATTAATGAACAGCACTCTCCTAATTGTCATAATGGAGTCATTGTCAACTTCTATAATCAATAACGATCAACAGCAACAACAACAAATCATAACAAATAATATAGCATATATTCAATTCTTCCATTATATGACAATGTCAATAAAGAAAAGCTGTGTGCTACTCATTAAAGATCACTTTCTTGTCAGCTCTCTCGAAGGGTTTACAATTGTATAAGTTGAAGATGACAGGGTATCCAAATTGTCGGATAACACTAAGATAAAATCAAAATGAATTAAGACTTACCACCTAGACTAGAGGGTGGTAAATAAAATACTTGAGAACAAGATTAGCGAATCCGAATACTGTGATATTTAGGGTGACAATGATTTTCCATTAGTACCTCTATCGGTAGGTGATAGTTAAAATGGACCTTTGTTTACAATTCTAGAATGCCATATGTGTCAGGAACGTAGTTTGTTCTTATTCATTGATTTAAGTACAAAAACGAAGTAAAGATTGTTTTTAATATAGCGCACTTATCACCAAAGTCTCAAGGCGATTTTCATCTCGTTTACTCCCCCATCCAACAGCAAACAATTTTTTTAAATGACGAGACATCCGCATGTTCGGCAAGTTACAATTGTTTTTTTTGGACAAGACAGCTACCTTAACGCCCAGGTATTCTATTTCATCAGAGCTCAGTGAGGCAATCGACACAAATTTTCTTGCTCAAGGTAAAACTGCAATAACGGGTGGGAATCGAACCCATGATCATTGCTGTAGCATTGTTGTAGCAGCCACAGTAATTCAACGCCTCTACCAACTGAGCTAACCACTTCGCCAGAGAGGCAAAGTATCATTTATTTCTTTAGATAAAATTCATAAAACAAAGTCAATAAAAGAAGCAAATAATACAAACTGGTACATTCAATAATATATTATAATGATGAAAAAAAAAACAAGACGATATTATGAAATAAAGATAAAAAAACTCACCTTTTTTCGCCCCGAAATTCGCATTTCACTTTAATTTCACTCCGTTTCTGATGGAAAAAAGAGAAATTGAAATAAATATAAAAAAAATTCATAATAGTATAACACATACACACTATTTATATTAAACAAACAAAAAAACAAAAAAATGATTATGCTTATATAGCGCACGTATCACCAAAATCTCATGGCGCTTGACATCTCGTTTACTTCTCCCAGCCAATAGCAAGCATTAAACACTGACGAGACATTCGCCTGTTAGGCGAGTTACAATTGTTTTTCTCTGACAAGACAGCTGTCTTAACGGCCAGGTACTCTATTTCACCAGAGTTCAGTGAGGCAATCGACGCAAATTTTCTTGCCCAAGGAAAAACCGCGGTAGCGAGTGGGACTCGAACCCGGGAACATTCCCGTAGCAGCCTCAGCAGTTCAACGCCTCTACCAACTGAGCTAACCATGCCGCCAAAAACATCAATCATCAATGCAGGATTCAAAATATTGGAGAGAGAAAAATCAAACACATAACATTTTTTTAATGAATCCTCATACAATTTATAATTTATATTATTTATTCAACCGACCCAACAACACATCGGGCTATGACCCTTCGGTCTGAAAACATGGCAAAGAAACTACAGGTTTGTTTAAGCTGGTGAGTATTTTCTATATTACGAGAATCAGGCAGGTACTGTTCTCTAATATCCACAAGAGCAGGGCATTAAAAAAGCACATGCTCAACCATTTCGTCGTTTCCGATGCACAGCGGACATGTTGGGGTGGTGTCAGCAGTGATTCTGCTTAGATATTTGCTTTGTTCCTAGTCTGAAGATGATTGTCTGTTCTTTTCGTGTCAATTTATCAATATATTCGTTTCTTTTTGGATGGGGCATGTCTTGAAAAGAGCTCTTCCGCTTTCAATCTTCATAAAAAAATATGAATTCTGGCACTGAGGTGTAGTGATCAGGCACTCATCTTGTGACCGAAGGGCAGCTTGTTTTAATCTGCTTAGAGTAAAGCTAAAGATACCTAGGGAAAGGCATTAAAAAAACATTTACGTTAATGTTCTCGCCGCACAAGGATGCTATTAGTAACCGGCTATAAAAAAAGAATTCAAAAGTTTTCTCAAAATAAGCCGAAAGTAGCCATAAATTTAGAGTCTATTCTAAATTCTGAGTCAACAGTTAGCATCTAGTGCCGCGTTTTGTGGTATGCTGAAATGGATTTACTTTAAAGGACAATGTTGCTTTTTTTTTTCAAGATGAGAAGATTTTGAGGTGTTTTGTTTTACAAGCGTATTATGCTTCTTCAATCAGTCATCGACCATTCTAAATAAAAGATGAACATACTGGCAGCGTTTTGTCACAAGTTTAAAGGAGCTTTATAGCCTTGAATGCCTTGAGTGTGGCGTCAGTGGCGCAGTGGCTAAGGGTCTGGGCTTATGATCATGAGATCGTGGGTTTGAAACCTGGTCGATGCGTTGTGGCGTTGTGTCCTTGGGAAAGACACTTTACACATTCCTCACTCGACTCAGGTGTTAAAATGAGTACCAGTTAACGAGACTGGGGAAGTAACCTGCAATGGACTGGCGTCCTATCCAGGGAGGATCGTTGATCTTTGCTCGTTTGCGCCAATGAAACCGGAGAAGAGCACTGGCCTTATGGACCTTTAGGTCTAAGAAGAACTTACTTTATAGCCTTGAATGAAAAAAAAGATATTTCTCACCTGGAGTTTACTGGCAGCAGCGCGAAGGACTTGTTTATTCCCTAGGTGGAGGTTTTTCTTCAAGTCTCGATGGATGGAAGCCACCACATCGGAAATGCTACTACTACTGCTACTTTCATCTTCTGTAGAAACATTAATGAGGAGAAAAGGTAATTTGATGAGAGTTATATAATATCCTTTAATGATATCAATAAGATACCTACTGCGACATTCATCTTCTGTTTATTATCAATAAGGAGAAAATAAATGGCAATGAGTTATAACAGCATTCAATGATAATTTGGGAGATATAACAGTGAGGAAAGGAAAAGAGGTGGATGAATTTATCATACAGAGTAGGGCACAACTGCATCAAAGAAAAAACAAACAAACACACACACATACGTTTTTTGAGGATATTTTTTTTTTAATTTGCACTGCATACATCAGACTTAATCCCTAAAACCTCAGAATGTTTCCATAATTACAAGAAGAAAACGGAATCCTCAACTCAACAACAATACCAAGAATACCCATTTCAGATTGCAGAATCAATGAAACACCAATTTATATTGGTACAGTGTATGCAACGTTACAGTCACACAGAATGAACGTTTAACAAGATAAAAAAGGAAGAGATATAATATATGGATAGAAAGAGGAACCAAAAGAGAAAAAGAGAGGCAGAAAGTGAAAGAGACAAATTGGAGCCTGAGAAACAAGTGAGAGAGATAAAGAGAAATAGAGAGATATATAAATAGAGAGAAAGAAGGAGAACAAGAAAGAGAGAACGATAATTTGATAAAAAGAACAAAAAAAATAAATAGAGAAAACATGTAAAGCATAGTTAAAGGGGAAACATAATCACATGGATGGATAATCACAAAAAAATAAAAATAAAACAATAAAAAAGACAACAACAAAAAAAACCGAAACAAAACAAAAGCAAAACAAAGAAGAGATAGTAACTATCAGACAAGTGTATCTTCTTAACGTATTTCTTAACATTGGCAACGATGTTGATATATATAGTGACAAACACTGACATTACCTCTATATAATCATAACACACTTATGAGCAAATAAAGCCATTACATACACACGTAATTATAACGCAAACTGCGTCTCAGGTGTATGCGTCTCTCTCATTCTACTCTTACACCTAGCACTTCTAAAGAGCTGACCAAAAATGGCCTACAGAGACCAGAGTGGTCTTTCAAAGGTAAGAAGATGAACAAACACACATACTGTGTGATTCTAACGATCAAAAGACAATAAAAAGACATTAACTTGTAATCTCAAACTTTTTTTTTTCTTTCGTATTTCTGATGAGATTATGTTATCATAATGCTGACAAATTGGCTAACATATTGTTGTGAACGGGTGTTTATGAGTGTGTTGGAGGTGCATGTGTGGGTATGTGTGAGGGTGAGGGGGGAGGGGTATCAATGACAACATTTGATTTAGTAAAATATAATAAAAAGGCCGTTGCTACTCATCTCTCATTCAGATATTATTAGTACCGACGCTACTCATCTCTCACTCTCATTTCGATACTTAACCTTACCTACAATCTATTTGTATAGAATCGGACCAACCCCCATTGCGTGTTTTTAATTAAACATCGAAAAAAAAACTGTCTCAAACCCTACCCCAACCCCAACCCCAACCCTATTCATATTCCTAAACCCTACCAGATTCCCCTATCCCTCCAAACAACACCAAAATCCCTAATAATAAAGGCATTGAGAGATGTATAGCCTCGTCTCGGAATGAAATATGTATAGCCACTTCGAATAAAAAATGCAAAAAAATATACTTGCAGATACTATAATGATACTAGGCTAATTTTCATCAATTAAACTTAATTTGTTATTAAATCAACATTCTTCTTACTTTTGTACTCTATGCGATGTTTCTATTCATATAATATTCGATGTATTATGGATTGTATAATAATATAATCCTTCCAAACGGTTTTCTTTCACATCCCTCCTTCCCCATCCTCCACTCTTTCTATACTGCTCACTTTCTCTCTCTCTCTCTCTCTCTCTCTCTCTCTCTCTCTCTCTCTCTCTCTCTCTCTATATATATATATATATATA
>JAUEKR010034200.1:0-10901 GCA_031762895.1 Corambe burchi
AGTAGCCCCTTATATTATCCTGAAAAATAAAGTCAAGCGCATTTCTTGACGTCTCGCTTTGTTGACTTTTCCATTCCAATTCCTTTAGTAACTCAGATAAAAAGTAAAAAAAAAGTAAGGGTGTTAGGGCGTTGTGCTCTTCTAGGTGTCTAATTATATGTCGACAGATGATATGTTCTAGTAGTTTGCAGCACACACACGTCAATGAAATGGGTCGGTAATTTTCAGGTAAATTTCCTTTTTTTTTGTAAACTAGAGTTATAAATGCCTCTTTCCAGTCAAAGGGCAGTTGACCATCCTGAATTGTTTGTGAGAAAATCGATGTCAAAACTGGTGTAAGTTCTTCCTTCAGTTCTTTGATTATTGTTGGGAATACCGTCAGGCCCAGATGCCATGTTTGTAGCCAACGAAGAGAGCAGTTTCAAGACCCCGTTAGAATCAATATGTAAATCCTGGACAACAGGATATGAGGCACCTTCTAGTTTAGGCATTTTAGATACATCTTCTATTGTAAAAACTGATTGGAATTGTCTGTTGAGTACATTGGCCTTTGCTAAGCTTTCATTGTGGTATGCTTCGTTTTCTTTTAATGAGAGGATGCCGATGTTTTTTCTTCACGTTGTGATTATATGTAACGCCAGAAGATTTTGTTGTTCGTACCTAGGCTTTCTTTTAGGGTATTATTGATATATTGCCTGTGGGCCGTTTTTAGTTGCGTGTTGGAATCTTTTTTATGCGCCTTAAATTTGGCCCAATCATGTCCCATGCTTTTAGATTTCTTGTACAGTCCGTGTTTCATTCTGCACAAGCGCTTAAGCACACGGGTCATCCAGGGAACATAATACCTTACATTCAAGGTCTTTTTGGAGATGTAGTTGTTTGACATGTTTCCAAGGTGTTCTTTCATTCTTATCCAATTTTCTTCTACAGTGTGGTCTATGTGATCTTCAAGAAACGCTTCCTTGAAAGATTTCGTTTCTTGTTTGATTTTGTCCCAGTCAGCTTTTGAAAAACAGTTGATCGTTCTTGGTATATTCTTTTTGTATTTCGGCTTGATGTCAATATCTGCCATTACTGTGTCGTGGTCCGAGATGCCTCCGATTGTTGTCATAGATTTGACAAGACCGGGCTAGTTTATACAGAACATGTCCAGAATATTGTTCTCTCTTGTTGACTCATGCTGGTAGTGGTAGCAAAGTGTTATGATGGTAGTGATGTTTATGATGAGGGTTATAGTGGTTATAGAATTATGTTGTATTAGTGGTTAGTGAGGTGTCGTTATGGTTATAATTATATAATTTGTCATTAAATATACATGGTAACAGTATGGATAAAATAGAAAAAGTGATGGATATATTGTTGGCAACCAGAGATCAAGCCTTTGTGAAAAGTTATAAATCATCAATGCCATGATGCAGAGTATTTGATGGTGGTTATAAATATTTTTTTATAGTAGTGGTGATGGCAATTGATAAAAGTGGTATTCATAAAAAAAATGAATTTAGAACACAACAAAGGAACAAGTGGTCTCATACATTAAAAAGACAATCCAGGTAATGCAATTATTACATAGGGATGATCATGAATCTGATTATAGATCTTGTAGTTATTGAAAAAGCTAGTAAAAAAACAAATAAGTGCATTCCTTCAACCAACCTATTCCTCATCATATCTATGTGCAATCCTTACATGACATGGCATACATGTATGAAGAAGGCTTATTTTTTGTAAATGTGTGCATACATGCATATGAGAAGTAGCAGCTCATGGGGCTCATCCACTGACTGTTCGCTTTTATTTTTTATAGTAAGTTCTTAGAATCTTGTGACACATGGTTCTAGGACTTACCCAGGTTTCTGTAGCGCAAAGCGGACAATTGACATATCTAATTTGTTAACCTCTGGGCAGGATATTGATCTGTGGCAACTTGTTTCCATGGATATTTATACAATACTGAATACATGATTTTATAAGATCATAATCATCGAAATGGAGTTATAGTGTTCTATTACGTATCTAGGTGTACATCATTGTAAACAAGAACCTAATCTATATAATTCATAAAATATATATACAATCAAATTATCCCTACACTACACAAATACACAATACACACTACCTAACACACGCACACACATGCCCGTTCATCCACTAGGCAAGGATGCTCTAATACTGTAATACACACACAGGCCTAGCGCCTCATCGCCTAGGCGTTGTGCGTTTGCATGACGAAGCATCTAAATATAGTATTGTTCAAAGCGCAAATGTCATTATTAAGTCTAGTAGGAGATGGCATCCATTTATTTCATAATTAATAGAAAGAAAGAGAAAACCTACCTTTTCACACTAACTTCTGAACAGCCTATAAGTTCCAACACCGCTGTGAGACGTTAGAGTGAGCAGCTAGTTTGTGTTTGCTAACGGCTAACGAACTTCGAATTGAGATAACAGGCGATTTTTTTTATCTTTACGCGACAGACTTCAATAAGGCCTAAATTGATTTTAATGTTATAAACTATATAAGTTATTACCATAATGTTTTATAATTATTGTTATTAATTGATATTTTTGAATTTATAAATGTTTAATATTCATCCCATTTTACAGGCAAATTAAAAAAAATAAGACACGATATTCTAATCTCTTCACTGAAGAGACAATAACAGGAACCGCCACTGCATATGAGTGTAAAGTGAGTAACTGATCATAGTTTATGTGTCTTTGGCCTTTGCTTAAAAGTATGCTGGTACTTTTGTAATAGTATACAAGAGTGAATGTGTAATATTTTATAAGCAGGGTGTCAATAGTGATCAGGGGAGCATATATTTTTTTTTACAAGAACGCAACATTTTTATGCCTAGATATATCAATTTAAATAGGTCATTGTGTCATTTTGTTTATCTTACAGGAGAAATAATGACATTGTAAAAAAAAAAAACAATATCCAGTAATGGTTCTTATTTATGCTATTGTTTTACTTAAAATATTAATACCTGCAGGTATCTGAGCCTAACCTCTTTTCAATTAGGAATGAGTTATGTGGTATAATATATACAATATGATCTCGCTAATTTGGATGCCTCATAGAATTTGTGTGTGCATGCATATGTCTGTGTGGGATTACTGTATCTAACATTTACAGTGATTTCCCTTAATTTCTGATAAATAATAAAGTCATAAGCCTACAACTTATGTTATAATCAGAATTATCAACAACTTACATAAAGGACCTCATTAGACAACCTTTATAGCAGATATTTGATAATGACAAATTTCATGCGTATAATTTCTTTTGTAAGCTAAAAATGATAGCTAGTATGGATTATGTTCTAAGAAACTACGTATAACATAATATCGTAATAGCAAAAACTTTTAAAGATAACATAAATAGTAATCAAAGCCTCAAAAACAAAACAAAAAACGAGCTGGAAAATTCTCACTATCAATCAATGAAGCATAATCTTCTAGGAGTCAATTTGCAACCAATATCTGAATATCATAATCATATTTGAGGAGTTAAAAGGAAACCATGGTATACCATATATAATAGTAACTGATAATAATAATAATACAAATATATATATATTTTTAAAGCTTTCTGAGCTAAGCAAAAATTGAATACTCACTTAATGGAATTGTTATCCTTCGATAAATGCTTCTGTAGTTGAAGAAATATCACAGCTTCTTCGATTTCATCATCAAGCCCAAATACATCTTTGTAAAGAAGCTCATACACAAGGGCTGATGGAAGGGAGGGATAAATGAACAAAGTGGAAGGTGTTTGAAAATCAGAAGACAAAAGCAGAAAGCAAAGTAAAAGGGGAATGACAAATAGAATATATTTGAGACTAGGTATGAAAAATTGTTGAGAATTATTTTACCAGAGTCATATACATTTTGCTTCTTTTATGTGTGAACTTTGCTAACAGTTGATGAATCTACGAGATTTTTCTTGATTACACCAACAGAATCATATTGTCAGTTAAAATTTCATAATGTTAAGACCCATCAATCTAGTGATAAATCATTCAATTACCAACATCTAATCTAAACAGCTATTTAAACTCATTATATCCATATGCAATCTGACTATGAGTCATCTATGGAATATCTAATCATTGGCAACTAAAATGTTGAGCACTACTGAATCATTCAAAGATGCACTCAAATTAACTTGATTGATAAGATTATCAAAGATAATAAATGTAAGCCTGAATGACATGCATATCAACAGTAATACATAACTACTTGATTTAGCTGTCTTATTGAATGAAGAAGAAAAAAAGAAGAAAAATGGTGAAGTTACAGCATTCTATAGACCAAAAAAAAAGGAAAAATGAAAATAAAAGAAACACCTATTTCTTAAATTCAATTACATGAATATTTGAATAATATTTATCCATTTGGCAGAATAATTAATTGCTTCAAAAAAGTGTACAAATACAATTTATTAAATTCTGTTTTTTAAATCACTTAGTTATGGGGTAGTTTACTATGCACAACATTATTTGGCTGTAGAAATGCAATTATTCAATTTATTTCAAATCATGCAAAAATAATGGAATGGAGTGAAAAATTAATTCTGACAAATTACATAAAGGAGTTTGAATATCGAATATCCAAGAAAGTCAAAATACAAAATTTTTGTTCAATATCATTTATAAGTATTACTGCATTATTATATAAGCTTTTCATAAAAGCAATATAATCAGTAAAAAAGTAAAATTTATCCCAACTTCTTCCTCCCATGTTATAACTGAAACAAATGTCTTAATTATTACCATTGGCATACAATAATGTGTATTGAGATTGTAAAGAATAACATGGTGCTATGGTGTCATTTCCCCATATTTATTTATACTCATGTTTATCTCTCATCTTGTATCTGAATCACATGGATTTAGAAAGCTTTGTTGTTTAGCTTAGTCATCTTTACCAACTGACTCAACTAGTTGAGTATAACTGTTGACAAACATATTCATATTATTATTAAGTATAAATATTGATTATGGTGATCTTATCAATGAAGTTAGTTTCAGTAATGTTTATCACTTCCGTTATTGACGAAGGGAAGTCCATAGTCAGATAGCACTAAGATCTGCACACAAAAGGAACAAATTAAAATCAACGAAAACAACGAAATTCCCTATAAAACACTCACATTGACAAAAAGCTCCTACTGCCATATGACTCTTTGGGTAGACCAGGTCATAATGGTTGTTGTCCATGTAGCAAAGATGGATCTGCCAATACATTAGTTATGCACATCAATCATTAATCTTTTTTAAAATGGCAAATAAGATTTATAAACAAGTTTATTTTTGCTGTTTGTAGTTAGTTTTTAATGAAAACAGCAAAAATGTAAATAGTAGGAACATCATGTAGTAAAGGGAGATAAGAAACACAAATTTATTAATACAGTAGTGTCCGCCTAAATGCCCGTTTCGCCTTAATGTCCGCTTTTCTCAAGGAATGATTACTTAGAAATGGTCACTTTCTTACCAATCAGAATTCCGGCTTAATGCCCGCTCCGCCTAAATGCCCGTTTTTCTCTGCTTCCCGAGCACCGGGCATTTAGGCGGACACTACTGTACCAGCTTTAAAGGACAGTTACAGAATTTCACAAATATTGTACAAAAAATATAAAAAATATGCACAAGGATGCACAATTTTACGTCAATATTATGATAAAAATATTTTACGTTTTTATCACATAAGAGACTTAATCAAAACTTTAAATCTTTTAAATGATTTTAAATTTTGCTTGTAAGAAGAAATTAGTTACATGGGTTCCTAGCTTTATTGATTCATCGTTTTGGTTGATTTTGTCATCCAAAACTCAATATTCTAACCAGTCTTCTAATTAACAGATTTTTTATCCAAATTTTACATACCACAATGATACAAAATAAAAAAATAAAAATATTATCAAAATTGTCTTTTCAAATAACAAGGCAAAAAGCATTACTTGACAAATATATAATGAAACTTACAATCATCTTTTTTTTTTTAAACAGCTTATTAAATAGCATTCTCTTTTTTTTGATCAATTCATATATTAAAATGAAGAATTTTTTAAAAATGAAACATAAAAATGAGGTACCTGCTTGTTGAAATTATTCTGAGTCAAGTTATAGTGCCCAAAGGGAGATGGAAGATATAGTATAAAATCTAGCCTGAAATTGAGAAATTTGAATCATTTTTTTTTTAAAGTGAAAGACATTGAATACAAGAGAGGTAAAAAAAAAAAAACTACAAAAACAAAAACAAAAAAAACAATATATAATATAGTAATATCAGATATTATATTATTCAGATCATATTTTGTTCATTTGATGCGTAGTTTAACAGGTATGTAATTATTACTTCATAAGTTCCCAAATTATTTTGTGTTTAGATTTAACTTCCATATGTCCACTATCTGTTTTTCTTTTATCATGAAAAAGTCAGCAATGCTGAAAAATATATATGTTCTATGTGCCGTTTGTGTGTGTGGGGGGGGAGGGGGGATGGTTTGAGAACCACAAGTGCATTTTACAGATACCCTTTCATGTATTGTGAGAACATAATGTGCATTTTCAACATTTATGCCTAATTAGAAATCTTACAATGACCACTTCTTCTGAGAAGTATAGCATATGACAAAGATAGTTGCCTTTATTGGGATCTGGTCTGGGTTGGGTGTTTTTTTTTTGTTTTGTTTTTTTTGTTGTTTTTTGTTTTTGTTGTTTTTTTTACATACCAGATGACACAAAATATATCACACTGATATATTGATGCAAGTAACGAAAAAATACAAAAGAAAAATATTTTACGGAATTTCACAAAAAAAAAACAAAAAAATATCATGCACAAGGATGCACAATTTTAGGTCAATGTTATGATAAAAATATTCTGCATTTTTATCCCATAAGAGACTTACTCAAAACTTAAAAAAAAGGCTAATTAATCTTTTAGATGATGATAAATGATGCTAAATATTTAATAGAAAAGACAATTTTGATAATAATTTTCTTTTTGTATTTTTTCTCTCTCACCTGAATCAATGTATCACTGTGATATGTTTTGTGTCATGTGGTAGTGGTATGTAAAAAAAAACATCATGGTGGTTAAGTCTTTCTTGTTCTCTCAATCTAATAGGATGCAAATATATGATGTAAAAATAAAAATCCTTTAAAAATGTTTCATTATCAAATTCAATCCTGATTTTATAGTAAATATATTTACAAAATAATATATATATATATGGTCAAATCAGACACTAAATTTTTTATTTAAGTTAAACCTTGCCCCATACTAATGGGTAAATTTGTGAATGTGCATACCTGTAGATTCTAGACATGACAATCATTTCCAACTGACTAGCAGCTTCCTGTGAAAGATAAGCACATTTATTATCAATTTACATCAGAAATAAGCTTAATATCAGTAGCACAAAGGTTAAAAAAAAAAACAAAAAAAAAACAAGTAAAAAAAATCCACACATATGAAAGAAAAAAATTGATTTTTTAAATTAAAAAAACAGAAACCATATTTCTTGTGATAAGCAGAACAAGAATATCCTCAATTGTATTTGATTAACATATGACAACAAATAAAAATCCATATATCAGTAGAAAATGTTTTCCAAGTATTTAAGACTGAATTCTTGTTCCTATTATCAACACACCAATAAAACAATACTCAAGTCCACACTGCAATGTCTGGGAATTCTAAAACAAGACGAATTACAATCCAAGGGAGAAAAAAAAGCATTATTGATGCTGGAATGAGTTATTCCCCATTAGAGAAATGTCAATGGCAAAAGAGGAGATCACTAACTAAAATCATTATTATAGAGATGTATTATTTCTCTACAAAAAAAAAAAATTTGAATAAAAATAACAAATTTGAAACATCTGTAATTGGGACCCTCAGGAATCTGGAAACCCGGCAAATTGACTTGAAACCCAAGACAACCAACTGCGATAAAACATAGTATATCTAACCTCACTAATCAGGAAACCAGAGTAATTGAGATGATTACTGATCCACTGAGGAGTCCTAATTAGCGAGGCTCCACTATATACATATACACATTTACCTTGTTTTCCTCCAGTAACTTGATACGCTCCGCAATTGATCCTTGATAAAACTAGAATGTATTTTAAGAGAAAAGGAACAATTGTAAATACGAAATGTATTTGATCACATATGTAACAAATTTTCATATAATATTAATTGCCTTTTAACTTACTAAATCTAATTCTTATGTAATATTATAAAATAGATTTACCACTTTAAGCTATCAACAAAATAATGTTTAATACTTACTAGTACATAAAATGTTTAAAATCCTATAACTCATTCCATTGATTTTCATACAATATACTTTGCTATTTGCATTCAAAACTAAATCAATGAATAATAATTATTATATCGCATAAAATTATAGTTAACACTACGCAGCTGTAAATAAATTAATTAATCTTTATTGTAAGGATACAAAATATATAATCATAAGGATGAGTCACATTCAATTCCTAAAGATAAAGACACTACACCAGCAAACACTCACAGGCTGGTACTCATCAATATGCCTCGACATGTATTCCTGACAAGTTTTCTTGACATGTTCATGGTATACTTGCGTGTTGAACAGCTGTGGAATATTAAGTACATGATCATAAATATTGTCAGTATTCATAATATTATATAAAAACCATTGAGTAAGATATACATATTTTTTAATGCTTTTGGTAGAACCTTTTCATTTTTTATGTTTTCAAGTCTCTGTTGTTTTAAAACATAGAATAAAAACTTTCTCCTGATAATTAGTTTAAGATAATACGATAATATGATGGGATTTAATCTTTCAATACATTTTTAGAAACACTTCGTCATTCCTTTGGTGCATGTGTTCTTTTCAATGTATATTATGTACACACATTGCTTGTAGGTGTCTTATTAAATATATTTTCTATTTCCATATGTAGTCATCTGAATGGAATGAAGAAAGGATATTATATATTATGTAGGGAACATAAAGAGTATTTTTCCAATCATTCAAGTGTATTACTAAACTAGATACCTCATACCATAATATTAAATGATATTTTTCTATCTCAATGTGATCTAAGGGAAGTAACTATATTTTATCTTTTAGTTGTCAATTACCCATTGAGTTATCTGTTTATGATTTTGGCTGCTTTATTTTCTAACAAAGTAATTAATTGTTCTTTACCAATTAATTAATCTCCTGCCATCGGTTATATCTTGCACAAGAGTTTAGGTCTATCTATAGAGTCTAGATAAAAGATGTCTAATAATTACATATTATATCATCTCTATAGTCTAGACTAGTCAAGATACATTTATAGAACATGCATTACCGAATGCATAAATCTAGCATTAGCATACAATACTCTTGACCTCTATACTCTAGGTATAAAGTCTAGATAGACCTCTTTATAACTAGACTAGACTACTAAAAGTATAATTTACAACTAGTAAACTAGATTAGACTCCCTAGACTCTATATATCTAAGGTCTCAATGTCCAGATCAAGTAGATTCTAGATTAGATATATATCTTGTCAATACTAGGCGTCTAGATTCTAGACTACACTAGAGACTAGACGGCCTATATCTATCTAGAGGCCTAGACAGGGTTTTCTTTTATCTAGACTAGACCTCTAGATATATCTAGTATCTAGACTACCTAGATCTAGAATTTAGTCTAAACTATCTATCTAGATAGATATATATCTATAATTTGTCGATCTAGAATCAGAGACAAACAAGGACTAAATCTAGTCTAGGCATAGGCATAGATAACGTTATCTAGACTAGACCTAGTCCAGTCTAGGTCTAGCTGCATCTTCTGTAGAAACTATCTAAGATAGAGTTCTATCTAGATAGATGTCTATCTATCTACACTATCTAAGAACATTAGGCATATATGCTAGATATACATCACCTTCTCGGGTTAACATCATCAGAAAGAAAACATGATTTAACCTCGCTAAAGGCTCGTTCAGCTTAAGACTTAGTCTAATCTAAACCTAGACTTAGATTAGCCTAGAACAGACTAGGCTAAAAGATTAGGCATTATGTTTAGGGATACGTCTAAATAGGTCTATCTAGAGCTAGGCTATTAATAATTAATAATATAGTATTACAGTTGTCTAGACAGTTGGGCAAATATACATCTAAAATAGGTCTATTATAGACCTCTATGCTTTCGCTAGTTTTAGTAAGATATTAGGTCATAGGTACGCATATAGGATAGACGTCTCTCTACATGCGCTTTGATTCTTGAAGCCTTTGAATATCTTTTACAGTATGAAAAGTGGTAAACAAGTCATATCTAGAATATATATTCTAAGTATAGATAGACCCTCTACATCTAGACACGGATATCAAGTTTAGATTAGGTCTATCCTAGACTCTATAGACCTAATAAAACAGTGATAGTCTATAGACGTCTATAGTCCAATTTATCTTTATAACGCAAACACAATTTTTATATTAGGGTCTCCCTAGTCAATACTCGTGCGAGAGGACTGACGAGAAACTCACCTTCTCGGAAACCGCACGAAATACGCATGAATTGCTATTTTTCACGATGCATTTTCGCGTGAGGTCTAATTTGTTCAATATTGCGTCAACTTTATTGGCAGACTTATTATTAGAAGGAATCTTAACACTCATATTTGTCTTTATTGTAAAGTTTGTTAACGAAAGTCGTCTGCTTTGCAAGAGCCAGCTCACGAAAAAAGATTGAAATTGAGGAACTATTACGTCACGTGATATCATTGTCCAATAAGAAAGATGCAAAAGAGGCCTAATCCACCCCTGGCCTTCATCAGCATCCAAGATAGATTTCGTGGAAGAATTGGTGGGGGGGGGGGGGGTATTAGA
>JAUEKR010034311.1:0-10901 GCA_031762895.1 Corambe burchi
GATGGTTTGGCATCCTATTTGGGGGAAGTTGTAGATCTTCACTTGCTTGACACTATAGAAACTGAGCATAAGCACCGGCTTCATGAAACTTTTGATCTCAAGAAGAGTTTACTTAGTTATATTTGCATTCTTTTATCTTGTTCTTTTATCTTGTGGCATTTTGATATTTAGTTACCTAATTAATGAATATTGGCTTAGTTTGTGGTATCATATCAGAAACCTTATTAACTATGCTGTCTTGTATAGGCATAACGAAGTACAGTAGTAGCTAACAAAGAGCAATAATGCATCTTGAGAGTAGAATTATTCCATGAAAAAAAAATTTCTACATCTGAGGATCACTACAACTGACTTAGCTACAATTGAAATCAACTGTACCTATGCTTAATGTATCTGTAGTGCGTAGTTGATAAACCCCCACAATGGGTATCGCATCAACGTCAAATTGCAAACTGGACCACTCTTACGTCTGAAGAGTTGATGATGTCTGCACTGTGTCTATTCTATTTGGGAATTGTTTGGGGGAAAACGAGTGTTAATGTGCATTCATACTTGTCTGTATGTGTCTGTATGCATGACTGTGGCTTGAGCGTATTTTTGAATCAGGTGGTTTAAGGATATCCATTGGGATTGCAACAGAACCTGATATTATTTTAAATAATAAGATCAGGCTCATTTCTTGTTATCTTGCTTCTTGACTTTTCCATTCCAATTCCTTTGATAACCCAGATAAACTGGATGTACCTATACTTAATGTATGGTGTTAAAATTAACAAAATGAATCTTTTCTCTGCAGGGTTTTGCTGACAAAGTAAAGCAGCTCCAACTCTCTTCCAATGCAGGTAAAAGCTTTTAGTATGAATGAATTTTTAATAATTTTAATTGAACATGCAATAGAATAGAAACTTCTTGTATGTACGTTTATCCTAGTAATATGGCATTACTGTAAATCATTTTTGTTGTTACCTATTTTTTTAAACATACCAAAATCTCATTCAGACCCATAGTATGAGATCGCTCACTCTTGCACTACATTAGGTCAACCAAATATCCTTTATATTGGAAGAAGTTGTGCCATCTTTTATTTTTTTAAAGAAAGTCATATTTGACGGATTAAATTGACTTTTAAAGTATTTTGTTGAGGTATTTTTATATTTGTATAGAAAACCTTTAGTATAAATAAATGTCATAAATATTTTTTTTTGTTATATTTAATCTTGGTACTGGAGTAAAGTACTCTATATATATAATGTGATACATAATTTTTTTTAATTGGATTTTTTTGTTATTATTATTTGAGGGAACAAAATGTTAATCACATTATTAACTTATTTTTCTCCCCGTTTGTTTTTATCATCTTCAAGATTTTTCAGAGGGTGGAGACAACTGGTATCCTAAACAGAAAATTGAATTTGCAAAAAGGAAATTGGTGGGAGATCACCCTTCTCATATCATGAGGTGAGTTTTAGATGACAATTTAAATGATGAATTGGATGAAAGAAAGTAACTTAGGCAGAATGAAAGATAATCAAATAGCAAAAACAGTAGCTAAAACCCTTGGTAAAAAAGCCTTGCAGCAAACTCTGTAGAAAGTTGGTGGATGACATAAAAGGCATTTGACAGAATTAAATAGGAAGCCCCATGACAGGGAAGAATGGAGGAATGTCATTGTCAGATCCTTAAAAACCCATCCATTGAAAGGTAAAAGTGGGAAAATGACAAAGAAAGGAAGGAAGACATTTGATGACAATAACTGTTAAGGAATTGGTTACTGAAGGTTGGGATGAGAAAAATCAGAAACTCATTTCTACCGTTCAAGCTTTAAGAAAAAGAAAAAGAAATTTATGGTTTACATTTTCTCTCATGTCAGCTTACTTTACATTTAGGGAAGAGAAATACAAGTCATATTACATATCATATTGTTCTTATGCAAAGACTCTTTAAAATGAATTATTTGAAATATCAATTACCTCATAAATATGAAGAGATATATAGATAAATCGAGTATGGGAGAGAAAAAAGGCCTGAAGTATGTGAAACTTTATTAATCTCTTTTTTTTTTGCGTACCTGATATGTATCATGCATCCATACAATTATTAGCTTGATTTAACTGGCAGAACAGATTTATTAATGCATTGTATTGTTAAGCATTTTCAAAAATGTAACTAAACATTGATGCTGTGTTCATTTCTATGAAAATGATATGAATTATACTTTAACTTAATGTGCTTCCATGACATGTGATATCTTCTCTAGACAAAGCAATTGTATCTATATTGATTGAATAAAATAAAATATTTTTATAGATCCTTTGAATCTGTGGCACCATGTATTAGAGTGATAACACCCAATATCTTATAAAAAGAGATAACGAGAGAAAAATGAATTCTCCACTGTCAACTCTTAGCAATTAATTGGAAACATTGTGATCTATTTAAAGCACCAAAATGTTTGATATATTTAAAGATTATCTTCATATGTTTTATTATTTTTTTTATTTTTACAAGCATTTCAACTTTTTAGCCACCGTAAGGGAAGGGTTATCAGGTTCATGCATGGTGTCACAGAAGTAAGGAATAAAAATCATTATTGAATTTGTTTCTCCTTTAACTCTTTGTAGGGATGAGTTGAAGTTCAGTAGTCATTCCAAGCGACCTGTGTTCAAATGTTTCACTTCACTGGTGCTGGGAAACGACAGAGACCATATGAGGGCCAAACTACCTGCGGAAGGTTTAACTGTCGAGCAGCAAGTGGCAGCATTGATTGACCAAGCTACGGATCCAAATATCCTCGGCCGCACTTGGATTGGCTGGGAGCCTTGGTTTTAGTTCAAGTAGTTTAGTTAGTTCAGTTAGTTAGTATTAATATAACAAGATAGACAAGACTAGACTGGAAATTGCAATAATAAAGAGTGTAGACCACCATTTTGTCTATCTTGTAGCTATCTTGTAGCAACAAGACGCTTATGCATAGTGACTAACCAAGGCGTTGACCTAACAATGCCAAGTGCTAGTCTAGGCTTGGGCTAGGTTAAGGAGATTGAATAGAAATTATAAGGAACAAACTTTTCAACCGATTTTGTTTTAAATTGCAAGTTATGTATGCTATATGGTGTCTGTTTACTGACATAAATGATATAAGGGTAAATTCTTAGATGTCTATTCTATTTCATTGTTAGGCCTAGGCCTAGTTTAGTTGCAATATATAGTGTCTTGTTGCTACAGGATAAACAAAATGGTGGGCCTAGCATGAAATTTGACTCTTTGATATCTTTTCCTGTCCATCTCTTAATTTTTTTTTCTTAATTTAGCTTCTTTCACCAACATGTTATTTGTTATTGTTAATTACCAATGTACAGTGGAATATGCTTGTAGCAAACTCAGTTGTGGCAATTTTCAGTTATATTGATCCTTTGTCTTGTTCTCTAGCAACATCTTTACAAGCGTAGTCAACTATACAAATTAGAATTTGTGAAGAAAATTGTTAGATTTATAGAGGTGCAATGTGCTTATCAGTATTTTTACAAGTCCATAGTCAAGTGTGGTAATAGTAATATTTGCATTGAATTTTGTTGGGGTTTATTTATCTTTTTATTTAATTTTATAGATGTGACTGCTTTTATTTGGGTTTTTTTATGGTGTAACATCAATTTGTCAATTAAATATGATCTGCTGACTTAATCTACCATTGTACCAGAGGTAGATGTAACTGTTACAATTATAAAGCTAGAAAACTTTGTTATGTTTATTTTATTCCTTAGTTTAGATAAAAGATTCAAGCTTGCAATCCAAATGCCCATGATGACCATTTTCTTTCTATTGATCTTCGTGCTTGAGATGAGATGTGTCTCTATAATCAATTTTCTCTCTGCAAATATTCAAATAGAACTTACTTCTATTTTGTAAATAGTGCCAATTCAAAGTTATTGTTTTTTTTTTCTTTTTTTATATACTTTTTACAGTATTACATTACATGTATATCATGAAAGGTTTAGATGAAAAAAACACTATACATCAAATAGAAATGGAGCAATCGCTTTTCTTTGATTGTCTGTGCCGTTTTAAACATGAGGTAATATATTGTCAATTGAATATATATGGAAACATCGAGGAATGTGTATTAAGCTTTACTACTGAGTTTTCAATACTTTTTTTTTAAGTCAGAAACAGTTGGCTCGCAGTAGAATGATGGTACTTTCAAATTTTTGTAATGGATATGACTGCTCTTGCATTAAAATCCCTCAGATGATATTGAATTTATTGTTATTGTTTATTAATGTAAGATTATTGTTATTTCAATTATGTTACCGGTATTTTTGTGTGTAGATTTTCTTGATTCACAAAGCAATTCTGATATAATCTTGATAACCGATATTGGTATTGTTATTGTTAACTGTTAATGTGATTTTCTTTTATGTCAATTTTTTTCTGCAGTACTTAAAATTTGAAGATGATCCAATTGTTATCATTTATTCATTTAATTATACCTAAGGATGAACTTTAGTTATACGCTATGATGTACACCAGGCTTTACATTTTCATTATTTTATTATTGCTGAGTGCTTTACCGATATTATTATGCCCCTTTTTTCTGGGAATACATTGATTCATTAATGATTGTGGTTTGTGTGTTTTATGTTGTTATTTTTGTATAATTACTTCCCTGTTATGTTTTTTGTTTTGTTTTTACATTAGCTCTTATGTCACTTATGGGCATATATTGGTAGTTGTGCTTTGTTTGCTGTGATGTTGTTTCTGTATTATTGCTTATTAATTTTTGTGTTGCTTGTTTGTTTATACATTAGTATTAGGTCTATTTCCTTTAAAGACATACTAATGTTATTTTTGTTCATCATCTTACAAACCATTTTCAGTTGCTTTTTGTTTCATATATTTTTCCAATAAATAATGGATTTTTTTTATATTAGTTTACCAGTACCTATCTGTAGTAGTATGTCTTTTTAATCATCAACCCTTTTCTTTAGTTTTTCTTACATATTTTTCGTTTTTAGAGCTACAATAATTTACTTATCAGAATAATTAAAATAATTTAAATATTTATAAACAAAACATTTCAATTGTTGCTTTGTTTTGTTTGTTATTTTCCTTATAGACTCCACATTTTTTAATACTTTAACTTTCATCTACTCTTTATATATTTATTATATTATGCTGGAAAATGTTGTTCATATTTTTTTGTTGATATGCATTATTGAGCAAAAGAAAGATTTTTTTGACTTCTATATTAATGAATAAAACCATTTTGAAATAATATTCTCTATTTATTATTTTCCTTCATTATTTAATAGAAATATTATAAAAATAATTTTGTTAGTCATTATAATTATTAGTATTGATATTATATTGATTGTGTGAAAAAAAACACTAATGGACCTTGAATATACCAATAATGCAGTTTTCAATTCTTAGAAGCCACACACCAAAATGCCTACATGAGCTTGATTTAAGAAGGTCGCTCTAATCTGATTGTATGTATGTGGGTTTACTTGAAACTTGAACATGCTAATTTGTTAAAATCTTCTTGGCAGCACCAAGTTACGTGTGTTAGGTATTTCAGGATTTGAATGATTTGGAATGATGCTAGTGCAAGTAGACTTGATCAAATCGGCTAGTGTAGTCGATTACCAGGTTCGATTCCTGCTCGCTGCTGTGTTTTTTACTTGGGAAAAAAAATTTGCGTCAACTACCTCACTGAACTCTGGTGAATTAGAGCTGTCTTGATGATGATTCTAATTAATACCATTATTAATATAAGCATCATCATCATCATCAGAATTATCAATTAAATAAACAATCCAAGAAAAGAATCTCAAAAAAATGTGTTTATATAAAATAATTTATTTTTTACATTACATACATTTGGTGATTGGTGACAAAAGTACGAAATGTGAAAATGGAAAGATATAATGAATATTTCGAAAATGAAAATAATAAATGATAACCATGACAATACAAGTAATGATAATGACAATGGCAATGAAAATGATGATAATGATAATTATAATGAAAAAAAAGATAATGACAATGAAAAAAATGAAAATAATGATAATTACAATGACTACCTTGACAATGAAAATCTGTTTGAATTCAATATATTACATACAATATATGGCTTGGTTCAACTTTAAGACTTTAACTTGAAGTCTAGAATACTCTCATATAGATAGAACATTAGCTTTTAAATAACTAAGATTTTAAATACCTTTAAGATTATGGCAACTGAAGAATTTTACCATTTTGAAAAGAAAGGCTTACTAGTTTTTGCGGCAAACTTTATTTAAACTCTCAAGACCATAAAAGATCAGTTAAACAAACTGTTCATATATCTTATAAGAAGCACTTAAATCAAAGGAAGTTCTGAGCACCTCGAGATTATTCTATCCCCAAAATATTACGTAAAATTAATGTTTCTCCCTTCACCTAAAAAAAACGAAAAACCCTTCGTAAAAAAGGCTTTCTTTTCAAAGAGTATGTGCTTACAACTGCATTTAGTTAAGGCTGTTAAGAAACATACAAATAGAAAACAATGGAACATTTACCATCATGAATGGTAAAATTTGCACGAATCATTTTTTTTTCCCCATCTTATTTTTTCTTCTCTTAACTACACGAAGCTTACATTAAATGTAACTCAATGTGTGCATTAAAATAAAAATACACTATATATCATTTGTAACTAATACTGATTTCAAGATGTGAATTCAATGACTTGAGATGAAGATTTTCATTGTTTTAGGAATAATACTCAGTACACATACCATACTCCTCATTTTTAATAAATATATACACATGTCTATAATACAAATTAATAAAATCTCTCATGCAAACCTAACGATCAAGTTTTATCAATTAACCCAGCCTCTTTCATCTTTGTGAGGTAATATTTCTCAATGATGTTAGCACATTTGTAATACTCAGTATCTGGTTCATTGTAGGAGCGGCAGTTAGTCACAATACGGTTGATATCAGCCACAAACAGGTGCTTGTGAATGTAGTAACGACTTTTCAAGCGTTCTGTCATAGTACGGAGATCTGTAGAAATAAGAATGATTACTTTTAATTAGCACATAAAAATTACATATCCAAGATTCTAATTGAAATTATTTGAAAGTTGAGAAAAGTATACCAATATAACATTTATTACACTTATCAGGGATGAGGATTGCTTTTATTTTAACCAACAATACTAAGGGGGGTAAAACCCAAATCACCATAAAGAGAACCAAACATAGGTAATATCATAGCATAACTCTTTAAAGAACAGACATATATACTCGGTAGCAACCTTTAGGGAAGATTCATTTTGAGGATGATTTTATTAAATTTGTGCTAATTATAAATCTAGTTTAGATATATTTATATATTATCCACTTTTAATTCTTATAAATCAAATATACCTAAATGTAGTGACAAATTTTCAAATAAATCGACATAACAGTTTGTTGTCAACTACACAGAGGTAACCTTTTTAATTAATCATTAATTCATTACCTAGCAAAAATAAGATGAAATATAAGTTTTGTCTTGGCATTACAAGTCCACAAAAATGAGCAGTTTAGTCTTCCTTTCCAAAAAACTGATGCTTTGTATCGTGAACAGAATAGAACACAATAATACAATGAACTTCACTTGCAGCGAACTCAGTTGTAATAATTCTTGGATGCAGAGATTATTTTCCTACGGAATGGCGTTTTACAACAATACAAAATAAAACGGTTGTAGCTAACTTCGAGTGAGGTGATCCTTTTCATAGTCCCTCAACAGCATCGCTAAAAGAGTAGTCAAATTATCTGCTTTCTTTAGAAACATATATAAAACAGTCTACTCCACTAATAGCAATAATCAAAGGTAACAATCTTGTTTTGGAAAATGAGTACCTACGCAACACAAAGTGAATAAAATGGTCTTAACAAACGTTGAATGTAGTGATTGTTTTTTAATGGACCCCAACAACACCGCTACAAATACTGCCAATTGTATGCATAAAAACTTGAATTTGATGAACATTATAATTCAAATTTTCCAAGATAAATTGCATGCATCATATAGCGTATATCCCCTAGTGGTATTGGATCAAGAAAGAGCTACCTCAATGATAGTTATCAGAGAATTAATCATTATAAATCGGCACATACTATGATAAAAAGATCCACAAAATTCTAATTCTTGACTTACCCATTGGAAACTTGATGTGGTCGTAATAATCCGGAGCTTCGGATTTGTCAACAGGTTTTAAGAATGGCCACGAGCTTGCATGACTCTGAAAACAACAAATTAATATATTATCATTTTTTAACAAATAAGAAATTAGTGCAAGGCCATTGTTTTCAGTAACTTGTTAAGAGAGTAAAAATTGCCCCATATCTCTTTAGTGAAGAAAAAAACACTTCTGGTCGCTTGGAACAAATTTAATTATGGCTTCTCTCATATCTTACAAAAGGGTAATTAACAAGTTACCAAAAACAGAAAATTTTCTGTCTATATAAGATGCATAAAACATTTTTTTAATATCTATTCTCATACATCAACCAATACAAAATAAAAATAAATAAAAGTATAGTCAAGTTAACACAAAATAATTATTATAACAAGTATCGCTATTTCAACAATAGAAGTTAAGAAATGGGAGCTGAATTTCTCCATAAAATTACCACATAACTATGCTTTATTAAAGAAATTAAAATGACATAAATCCAAAGCCCAATTTATTATTGATTTGCATCCCTCAAACAAGGCGTCTGTAAAGCCCATTTAAATAGACAACACCTCCCATTTTACTTAACAGTGACCCTCTTTTCCTTATTGATTCAGATTTACTATTAGTATGCCGATTAAGAAATGGGTATAATTCAAATTGAAAGGAAAAACGGATGATACATATGATAGGCCGTTTATGTTTAAAATAAAAGGTAAAAGCTATATAGATATTCACCTTCACTTGCTGTAAAATAGTGCGTAATAGTCCATAAAGTTGATCAGGATCAACAGTTGGCTCTGCTTCCTTCCTTTAAAGCGCAATAAAAAAGAAAGAGAGAGAAAGAAAGAAAATCTTATAAACATATGTGTGTTAGCTATTGTCAAGATTTGTTGTCTAAATATCAAGCTCAAAAAGAACAAAATTCAACTAAAATTCTACTTTTGATCAAGGAATTTATAAATAATTGCCTCTAGTTCATTTAAAGCATGATATCATATATGGTTGAAAATACGTTAGCTTTAAAGTGACTAAAGTTTATAATCAGAAGCAATGAAGTAGTCCAAGTTTACACAAAATACAAAAATCTCCTCATTACCTTCTGACGATGATATAGTGTCAACATCTTAGATGCTGGGTATTAATTTTAGACTAACAGGCAGCTTAATAAAATATAATATAGAAGCTAACAAAAATATATTATACGGGAGAGGGTGCAAATGACAAAGATTGATATTTTTGTACCTTTGCCAATCTAATCACATCACAAAGGCTAGAAAGGAGAAATATTATGCCTCTGGCAATAACACGCTGCAATGGTCTTGTGGTCCGGAGTCTGCCAAGCAACCAATATAGAATCCAGGCGGATACAATTATTTATTCAGCAATTTTCACACTCTAATAATGTCTTCTTTTAATCCAATCCAGTAACACTTTAAGTTTAAAATCCCTTGGCTTTTAACTAGTGAGTCATTGCTTTATCTACCCATTTTAACCACTGTTCATAAGATAGATAAGATCCATCATCTACTCTCTTCAGATACAGACAACAAATACTAGGTCATGAGTTTTCATCTAAGCACCTTTAAAAACCCCTCTGTGATTTAAAATCACAAACGGCAAGCTGTTAGAAGCCATCACCCAGACAAAATTCAAAATTCCTTATCAAGTAAACAGAAAAACATAATTAAAATTGATTTAATCGTCAAAAAATTGTAATAAAAACAGTTAATTATGTTGGTTCATGCATGAACTTGATAAACCGCAATATCTTATAAAAAGAGATCAAACTTAGAAAAAGGAACTCCCACTGTCAACTCTAAGTAAAAATTTAATGAATAACATTGCAAGTTATTGAGAGCACCAAAATCTATTATTTATTCAAAAGTTTCCGTTATACTCCTATGAGTTTCATTAAATATTTACTTCAACAAGCATTTCCACTTTATTTTATAGCCCCAACTTGGGTTACCTGGCTCATACACAGTGCCACAGATAATTATTCTATCTTTAGATTGGTTATTGATTTACTTATTACAGAAATTTAAAAAATATCAAAATAATAAATCCTCTACATGCCAAGTTCCATGACGTGGTGTAGTGATTTGTGAGCCTTGACTGATCCAGAGGGCTATACCAGCTGGAGCTTATGCCCCTCCAAGTTCAACCATGCTGGGCAGGTCAAAGGGTAAAGGCCAGATTAATGTGAACACAATGCTGAAATCAGATGTGTTGGGCCAATTTGGCGCATAACGACAGTGCAACCATAGTTATTATGATGGAAAATACCAAATAAAAATTACTCACTTGACAGGCTTCCATCCAGATTCCAGCAACCCAGGAATGGATTCCAAGGGTATAGGCAGCTTTACACCTTCTTTGAACAAAGCTATGCCGCTGTACATCTTCTCATTCTCTACACTTTTCTTGGCAGCCACTCTTTTCACAATCTATAGCATGAGAATCACAAAAGAATGGTATTGAAGAAAACAAAAATGGGTAATTCTACTGTTTCACAGCCTATGACACCATCAAAATGTGTGCACTTCTCATAGGAATCAAAGAGTAAACAAGACTCCTATATATTTATAACTCTCGGATTACAAGACATAATAATAATAATAATAATAATAATAATAATAATAATAATAATAATAATAATAATAATAATAAATATCATTTATAT